>CM041045.1:5359691-5410997 GCA_023078785.2 Hyles euphorbiae
AAACTTGAACACCAAGCATTGCGCTTGTGTTTATTTATTGTCTCTTCTCTGTGCTTCTCGTAAACAGGGAGGTGACATTTACAATTTAAGAGGTTTAAGGTGTAATCTAGCAGCTAACTAATCAGCTGCAATCCAATAGTAGCCCGATTCTATGTTCACAGGAAGTCTACTGCTGAACATAGGCTCCATTCAGGATCTCATGTCGACTTCATGCAACCTTACCTAGGTCTGTGTTACCTCAATTATTTTAAACAAATTGTCATTGACTATCTGTAGTGTTATTGCTCCGAAAGTTGTTTTGGTGTTTCAATTGATGAGTTTCGATGAACATATTAAGTATTTAAGCTTATGAGATTTAATATAAAATAATAAAGACAAATTACAGAAACAATGTCATAGTGTTCTTTTAGATTTACGCAAATGTTACACATTGAAATAAAACTATTCGCAGACCGCCATAATAATAATAATAAGTTATTCAACGTCGCGAAGTTTAAAAATTAAAACAAGTCCACGATATAATCCCTAAAAAAATGTTTCATTACAACATTACGTATCAATTAATTTATAAAGGTATATGGTAATTATGTTTTAGAAATAATTCACATCATATTGAAAAGTAAGCAACACACGAAACTAATTTTGTAACTGTAGTTCTAATAAATCTATTGGTAATGCTGCGACTGGCAAAATTGTGGCATCATAAACGCTAATTTGATTCTGAATCAAATCCAAAACTAATTGAAAATGTAACTTGTTACTCACAACACTTTTCCAATTAATATTAGCACAATTATTGCAAAACAAAAGACTAGAATAAAAAAGACAGGAGCTATTATTTTCCTATCACCGAGCGCACAGGATGAAATTGTCAGTTGCGTTGAGATGGAATTATTGAATTGTCAGATTAGAGAGCTTTTAGTTATAGTCTCGACGGAACCCGTCTCAGGATGTCACATCGCTTGCAGGTGCTACAGATGAGGGCTGTCTTTTTCTTTTTGGATATTATGTGTTTATTACTTGAAGTCTAAATGGAGTGGGGAAAAAGTAGATATTTATAATAAATTTCGTTTTAAGGATATTTGTAGCCAGAGTAACGACTGGATATATTGAGACTAACATCTTATGTCTCTGGATGGCGCGCGTAGTAGAATGCCCAACATTGCTTTGGTAATCAAGGTGTTGTTTGGTTTTGCCACTGTTCATTGGCGGTCGTATCGCTTACCATCAAGCGAACGTGGTCTCGCCATTCATTGCGATAAAAAAAAATTGCTTATTTTTTTAATGATTTTTCCGGATTTTTATAACTAACACTACCACTTACCATCCTGGTTAAGATCGTGTCGCTTATACCCCATTCAAAAGCACCTAAAACATACTTTATATCTGGGGGCGCGGCCGAGCCCCCGTCCAAGTCGAGCTATAGGCCGTAACATCCTTTTCTCGAAGCAATTCAGACCATTTTCAACCCCCTATAACTTCGTTGTGGCTAAAGCATGAAGCCTGAATTTTAGTTACTAAGCAGGCATTGTGTAAACACGGTATATTTAAAATTTCATTCAATTTGAACCGGTAGTTTAAGAATTGTAACTAGTCAAACTTTCCTAATTTTGTCACTTACTGACTGACCGATCATCAAACGTCTAAGACACTTCTAGCAGACATAGAACCTTCAAATTTAGAATATAATTAGTGTTTAGTGTCTAAAGTAAGGGAAAATTCAAACATTTCATAATTTGTGTCTAGTTTTCTAGATAGACCAACTGTCAACTAGTAGTTGACATGACGTGGCGCGTTTGAATCACAGAATACTAAACTAACAGAAGTCAAGCTTCATACAAAGCGCGATAAACCAACGCACACATAGACAGCGTTTACCGACACGATATTTCAAACCAGTCGAAACCACTGCGAGCGTGAGTGTCACCCGCTTCGGGCACGCAAATAGTGAGATGTTTTGTGCAAAGATGGAGCAAATGAATAAAAGTTATTACACTTGTATATAAAACACCATATTATAATAATAGAATTTAAATATCATTAAAAAAATACATATATTATACAAAAACATTAAAAAAATCTTGAAGAATAATGACATTCACATTCTAAATGACTTCATAAATACAATTAAAATTAATTTATTTCATTATTGTGTCTATATATTTTATTTAAAAAAATAATCAAACGATTCGAGTGCTATTAACACGATACATGTTTTCGCACAAGCCAGAGTTAATAACCCTAGCGCGAACGCCGAGCGTAGTGTGAGTGTGGCAATAAAAGTGAAGTACATACACAAGCTTGACTTCTAGATCGACTTGGCCAGCAGCATTATGTATAAATTGTACGATACATTATGTTTTCATGCGATGGCCAAGTCGATCCATTTATTTAAATCGTAAAGAATTTTTAATATTGATATGGTAATAACTAACGTAATAACTTTATATAGAAGGTCCCTTAAGGACTAAATAAATTAATCGACTTGGTATTACATGCATCTCACAACTTTTTGCGGTAGAAAACCTGAGCTGCGAGACTTGGAATTTTTTTACAGGATGTTTTTGATGGGATTTTGATGGGACATTTAACGTAACAGTCAACATATTATTTCAACTGGATTTTTTCCTTTTTTAAAACAAAACTGTTTAAATTCAATTACTCTCCAAGCAGTCACACTGGAATAAAAATATTATCTTCGAGCCCACGAGCAATTGACATACAAAGTTTAATCTTTCAACTATATAAATCTGACAAGTGCTGCAAAAAATTGGTATGAAGTCTGAATTACTGCCGTGTTGAAAAGTTGACTGCGAGTGAACCACTCAGAAACTAGATTATACCGCAATGCACAACCACATTGAGCTGACGGAGACATGTGTGGTATTATCATGTCATTTTAGAATAGTGTTTTGTCGTTTTTAATAATGGCATTGAACCTAATTTGAAATGAAATGAAATATATTTGATAAGGAACTAAATTTACTTGAAATTAAATGAAATATATTTATCGGTCACGTGAGCTAAATAGCTCTTATGACAAGTCAATACATAATACCTTATTTATATTTACAAAATAATTGATTATATTATTGTATAAATTTAATTTATTTAGTAATATTATTATTGTTAACTATTTGTAGTAGGTAAAATGTTGTTCAAGGAAATACATGTACGTGCATAGCTTACTACTTACTTAGTCCTAGGAATTGCATCCTTATTAATATTCGGATGGACAACTCGGTCGTGTTGGGTTACCACATAAGAGTTTTGTGGGTTTTTTTTTTATAGATTAGTAATTTATTACGGATGACTAGGAACATACATGTACGGTTACGTTCCTTAATGCAACATTAATTGTTAATATTATTGTTTTTATTACCCTTTTACAAAGATAAATCAATGAGGCACGTGTTGGCTAGCCTGAATGTATAGCCATAATGAATAAAACATTTCTTTTACACATTTTACTATTATTCTACTAAATTTAACTATTAAAACTAGTAAATAAATAAATAAATAAATAAATACACCCAACAGTCACATACATAGTCCTGACCCCACATTAAGATCAATTAAGACTTGTGTCGTGGGTATCGAGAACTACGAGAGACTTTTCGGTCTTACAAACACCCAGACCCGAGACAAATACTTGTGGGCCTCACAAACATTTGTCTCGCTGCGGGGATCGAACCCGCGGCCTCTCGTTTCACAGGCGGCGTCTACCCAACTGCGCCACGGAGGCTGTCAAAATATTGATATCAAAAATAAATGCATTAATCTCTAACTTCTCTCAAATGCCACTACAGTAATTTCTACTTATAACATCATTGGCACCTCTGATATAATAAATACAAACCTTCGTGATTTTTCGATGTTATCTACTAATAAATGTCATGTTTCTTTTTTTTCTCATTTTAAAGAAATGAAAAAGAAAGAGCATTATTGATCATTTTATTATAACAACGCCTTATTCAAAGACTGCACATATGTAAGGGTCATAAAGTAGAAACCTTAACATTAACACTCACATTAAACGTTTAGTTGGTAATAAAAATTGTTTACAAGATACGAAAAAGGACAACCGCGCAAAAACATTCCAAAACCCTTTGGGATTTTTTCGGTCATTTGAACTGTTTTTACCCTTAGCACGGAAATCGCTGTTATAAATATTTTTTTATGTTTCAACGCTTCGAAAAAACGCTTAGTCTGGGACAGTGTGAAGTCCGAATTCCAGGGAATTCTGTCCATATGGTCACCCCAGTTGTATGGCATTTGTCCAAGTTAAAAAACTAAGCCAGAAGTACAGAAATGTTTACAATAAAGTAGACAACTTGGTTAATGCTTCGCTCAGTTTTGAATACCAAATGTAATGTTCGTATGTATTGCATAGACAATTTTTGTATGGGAGTTGAGAAAAATAGGGTAACAAATATTGAGTACTATTTTAGGATTTTTTGTGAAAATGCTTGTATTCTAATAAGTGTAACAGAAACGGGTTTATAGTTATTACTTATTGAGTATTTGCGATTTGTTGAGGATAAATATTACTGTTATTTTTAGAATATTTTCAGTTGTCGTCGAGACCCTTATCATGCCTTTTATCCTAAGAATACTCAACTAAAACATACTAGACTAATGCAATCAATTAAAGATGTTGTCTTCTATAACCAAACCAACCAACCAGAGCAGTATCGAAACTCTCCAATTGTACACAAACTATAGTCGAAATTTCGTTTAGATTAGAGCAAAACCATTTTCTTACGGAAAACCCAAAAGAGGGTGGTCTTATCGTGACCCGACGAGATTGGCTGAAGGCCGAATTAAATATACTTTAACGACGCATTTAAAAATCTTATAGAAACCTGCATAGCATAGAGAGATCTTCACAAGAATTTCAAAAGTAGGTATGTTCATTCCACCCAATTAAACCGGCACAAGACCAGTCAAACCCTTCTTTTCGGGTTATCCTAGGCTAATATGAAATATACTACAACTAAACATAGCATGTCATAAAATAAATAAAAAAGCGGCTCCGAAAAGTCCTGCCAAACAGAACCCCAACAAAGTCTGCAAGAATTTCAAAGATATATGATGTTGGTAAGGTTAAATTGACTAACCCGTATTACTTCAGAGCATAATAAATTAAAAAACTTCTTCATGATCAAGCCATATCGTACATAGATTGAAATGAAAAACATGACTATTAATGTGTAAATTGAGCTAAAAATTCTAAGCAACAGTCTCAAATAAAAAGCAGCTCCGAAAAGTTACATAGATTCTCAAAACTGCTTTAATTATCCTTCAAGTGAATTGATTCGCTTCGCCCGACGCGGAGTACTATACACCGGCCTTTAATGAACCTTTGAGTGTGTGATTGAGCCCAAGTTGCTAACTTGATCCCATTTACAAACAATACAGTATACGCCCTTACGTCTTACCAAACAGAAGTCCAACAAAGTCTGGCTGTGCGTCGATTGTTTCAAAGTTTTCTACCCGCTTTTTGTTATACATGCAACTTTGAATTATTACAATGGATGGCTGGCTTTTGTTTGAGTGTATTTTTCTTTTTTTTTTTCTCGGCGGTCTTTTGAGACAAACGAACTTTTGTGCTTTCAAAGTTTATTTAATAATTAAAATATAAACAAGTGTTATAATTGTACTTGTAATGGTAAATTAGCTGCCACAGTACCTTATCTACGAACTGTGTTTTCCTTTCACACATCACCGCACGGCACAGCAAGTATTCCTCACTTTTAGTTTTCACTTTTGAACGGCACTACATTTGGTCGGAGATGGATGCCACTAGCTTCAAAAACACCCTAGAAGACCTCATGTCAACATTCTATCAGCGGATGAACAGCTTTGAGGGAAAACTCCAGAGGACTACTCCGACTCCTTCCACTGAATCTCTATCAGCTGAGTTTGCTGCTTTCAAATGTTTCATCCTTGCTTCAGTGAAATCTCTACAGGCGCAAATCGAGTGTCTCGTTAAGGCCACTGACCAAATTGAGATGCGTAGCAGGCGAAAGATGCTGTTGTTCCACGGTATCCCGGAGGATGCGAAAGAATGTACTGCAGAGGTGGTAGTAAAGTCCGTTGTCTCACAGCTAAAGCAACAAAAATTCGGTGCTGAAGATATAAGCCGTTGCCACAGGATGGGGCGCGCTGGTAATTCTGCCAAGCCGAGGCCGATCCTCTGTAAATTTCGAGACTTGGTGGTACGTGATAAACTGTGGTCTTCCAAGTCTTTCCTCAAGGGTACCGGAGTAACATTATCAGAGTTCCTGACGAAAACTCGACATGATGTATTCATGGAGGCGCGAGAACGGTTCGGTGTCACCAGGTGTTGGACTAGGGAAGGTTTTGTTTACGTTCTCGATCCTGACGGTATTCGCCTTCGACTTAGCTGCCGAAGTGACCTTGATGCGATACCGCAAAAGGCACAAACAGCTGCAGCGGTAAAGGAACCTGCAGCGCCAGCTAGGACAAGGCGTGCTGCGAGGAAGTAGTGTCCGGTACTATAATAATTCTAGTTTTTATACCGCTAACTTTCAATTACCGAAGGAACTATTCTATTGTCAACTGTCACTGATTGTTTTGTTTAATTTTTCAAATATACCTTCATTGATTTTAATATTTTATATAGTGTTCTCTTTTTGTTATTGTGAGTTTCTTTTTAATTTACTTTAGTTATAGTGATCATTCAGTATCTTTAGCATATGTTTTTTTTTTTTTATTTTACTTCATTTACGTTTTTCTATGCTAATTGGCAGTGGATTTCGTTTACTTCCATTTATGGTTTATTTTTTTTTACTTTCATAAAATGTAGATTTCGTTTTGTTGTTGCATTTATTTCTGTGTCCTTTTAGTCTGTTTTTTTTTTGTTTCTGTATAAAGCTATTTCATATTATTATTTTTGTAAAGAGATGATTGATGTATTTGATGATATTCATTCCAATAATTATGACTTCACACAGCTGGTAGATGGATGGTACTCACTGAGGTGAATATAAATAATAATACTAGTAGAATTTTATATTTATTTAGTTTTTAGGTATTTTTTTTTTATAAATATATATACATAATTTTTTTTTTTCGTTGTTAATGGATCTTGATAACATGTCTAATGACAGTAGTGATGATTTTTTTTCCGTTTATTCATCAGAATGTAGTGGTTCCGATAGTTTTTGCAGTGTCCCCACACTGGAAAATAGCATTTCGACGCTTTTGAATGACGTTCCAAACAATTTTAATGTTCTTCACATTAATGCTCAAAGTATTCCGGCTCACTATACGGATATGTTGGCGTCCTTTCAGCATAGCAATATACATGCCATACTTATTTCCGAATCCTGGTTAAAGCCAGGCCTCCTTTCTACTTCGTTCCCGTTACCAGGGTTCCAGTTGATCCGCAATGACCGTATTGGTTGCGGTGGTGGTGGTGTCGCTATTTATCTCCGTTCGCATATTCACTATTCTGTGGTGAGTATGTCAGCACAACCTCCACCTACCAATGCTGGTGAACATCTCTTTATAAGTGTCACAATATCCCATGCTAAGATCTTACTTGGTGTATACTATTGTCCTTCCTTGCGGATTAACTTTTTTCCTGCTTTCGAACAACTTTTGGAAGACTTTTCTCCTTCTTTTAATCACACAATAATTATGGGTGATTTTAACACCTGCCTTCTTAAGCATGATTATCGCTCGTCCCATTTTAAATCTATTATTAAAGCTAGCAATCTGACCATCCTTCCCTTAAATGCGACGCATTATTTTCCCAATTCCTCACCTTCTCTTCTTGACCTAATTCTTGTCTCATCGTTACCCAATGTTACTAAACACGGTCAGTGTGCGGCGGATGCCTTTTCATATCATGATTTGATTTACCTCTCATACAAACTACGTCCGCCGAAAGCTAAGCCTAAAGTTCTTCTGCAGCGCAATTTTGGTGGCATTGACATAGAGAATCTACGGAGTGATGCTCGTAAACTTGACTGGTCTAATGTGTATAATGCTTTCAGCATTGAAGATAAAGTTGCATGTTTTAATAGCACATTAATTAATTTGTATGATGGTCATGCCCCATTACGACCAGTAAAAATAAAACATTTACCTGCGCCGTGGCTAACTGTCGAAATTAAAGCCACGATTAAGAGGAAGCTTTCTGCTAAGGCGAGGTATAAACTCAAACCTACAGACTACAACAAATCTAGGTATATAGAATGCCGTAATCACTGCAATAAGGTGTGTAGGGATGCACAACGCCGACATATTCACAATTCTATAGAAAACAAAGAACCTTCCAAAATATGGAAATTTTTACGGTCATTAGGTGTCGGAAAATCTCGTCATGACAATACTCCAAAAGATATTAATATCGATAAGCTGAATAAGCACTTCTCCTCTTCTACCAATTTTGATGGTCCCAGAAAAGCTGCTACTTTGCGCTACTTGTCCTCCATTCCAAAACCTGACCGCTCTCCATTCACATTTAAGCCATTTACCGATTGTGATGTTAAGAGAAACATCGAAGCTATATACTCAAACGCAGTCGGCAGTGATAGTATAAGTCGGAAAATGTTACTTCCTATTTTAGAAGAACTATTACCGATCATACTACACTTGCTGAACTATTCTATTACCTGGGGCTGCTTTCCTTCTGTTTGGAAGGAAGCGTTAATAATACCTCTCCCTAAGAAGCCAAATCCATCCTCATTTTCTGATTTCCGTCCTATCTCTATACTCCCGTTCCTTTCTAAACTCTTAGAACGCCTCATCCATCAGCAACTGTCCAACTTCCTCATTACAAATGATTTATTAAATCCCCTACAATCCGGCTTCCGCCCCGGTCACAGTACTGTCTCAGCTCTTGTAAAAATTACTGATGACATCCGTTATGGCATGGCTGACGGTAAAGTGACGATATTAACTTTGCTTGATTTCAGCAATGCGTTTAACAATGTAGATTTCGATATTCTGATAAATCTACTGGATTCTCTTAACATATCTCCAACGGTAACTGGCTGGTTTCGTAGTTACCTGTATGGGCGTCGCCAGCGCGTACACCTGGATGATACTTTTTCATCTTGGTGTTTTACGACAGCTGGTGTCCCTCAGGGCGGCGTTTTATCTCCTCTTCTTTTTTCGCTTTTCATTAATTCTATTTCTCTTCAATTGTCTTCTTCCTACCATCTTTATGCAGATGATTTACAAATATACACACAAACACCCTTAGAGCATCTCTCTGCGGCCATACGAAGCATCAATGACGACTTGTGCAAAATTACTGACTGGAGTAATTCATATGGTCTTACAGTTAATCCGGCAAAAACACAAACAATTATTATTGGCAGCTCGAGAATGACCTCAAAGATTGACTGGATTAATCTCCCACAAATATTGTTTAACGGAATTCCCATTCCAATATCAGACACTGTAAAAAATCTTGGGGTTATTCTTGACAGAAATTTGTCTTGGAGGCCGCACCTTGCTGAGATAAGCCGTAAGCTCTATGCTTCCGCCTACAACTTAAAGAGACTGCGTAATTTTCTGCCTTTAGTCACCAAAATTGAGCTTGCACAATCTCTCTTACTTCCCATTCTAGACTATGCTGACGCTACATATCTGGATCTAACCGAAGAACAGCTGAATAAACTCGAACGCTTACAAAATTTTTGTATTAGATTCATTTTCGGTCTACGCAAATTCGATCATGTATCTGAATATCGTAAGAGGCTGAATTGGTTACCTATCCGTCTTCGCCGGAATACTCATATCTTGTCACTCTTGTACAGTATACTTTTGAATCCTGCCGCTCCTCATTACCTCAAAAATCGTTTCCAATTTCTGCATAACACTCATTCCAGATCCTTACGTTCTTCGAATTCCTTGCAACTCCAAACTCCCGTGCACTCTTCCCAGTTTTCCCACCTATCCTATACTGTGCAAGCAGTTCGACTTTGGAATGCACTACCGATAGAGATCAGGCGTGCAAGATCTCCATGTCACTTTAAAGTTTTGCTAAAAAAGCACTACCTTCATAATGTTACTTAATATTATGTATGTATATATTTACTTATTATTTTTTCACTTTTGTGTGTTTATTCTATCTTCAATATATTATAGTATATATTAGTATATTTGTATTTATCTAAGTATTCGTGTATTAGTATATATTTTATTCTTTCCGCAATATCCTCTAGATTTTCTTTATTGTGTACCGCCACCTTCTTCTGATACTATCCATATAAAGGTTGTCTGGAAGAGATCGCTCTAAGCGATAAGGCCGCCCATTGTAATACCATGAGTCTTATATTTAATTTGTCTGATTTTGTGTGTTTTTGTATTTGGTTTACAATAAAGAGTTTTTGTATTGTATTGTATTGTGCCGTTCTCATTGACTTTCGTTAGATGAATTTATTGTTGGGTGAATTTAATTGATTTTTGGTTTGGTTTGTTTTTGAGTGGAAGGAGTAAATTTCATTCATAAAAGAGAATTTGTATAACATATTAATCTTCTTTAAAGTATTGTTAATGTAAGTTTTTTATATAGACTTTGCATGAATAAGTGATGTTACTATTTCGTGGTAACTGTTAAGTAATATGTATATCAGACCGACCGACGTGATGATTCTAATTTAGCAAATGTGGACCTTATGTTTAATATACACATACATAGTTCCTGATCTCACATGAAGATCAGAAAAGACTTGTGTCAAAACAGAAAGTATAAGAGACTTTTCGGTCTCACAAACACCCAGACGCGAGACGATACACTTATTTGCTTAACTAACATTTTTCTTTGAAATAAGACTATTATTTACGGATTTTATCGCGGATTTAGTTTAATTTTACATTTTTTGAATTCCCGAGACAACAAGCTCCAAATTCCACGCCGCCGTCACAGAGACCGAGTGAAACCTGCCACAGTTGAACGGGTTCCAGTTGTCTTGCCATACATAAAAGGTGTCACGGACAAGATTGGCTATATCCTGAAGCGTGCTTCTATCAAAACATACTTCAAGCCGCCCAAGAAGATTAGTCAATTTCTACCACCTGTCAAGTGCCATATACCTTTGCAAGAACCGGGCGTATATAAAATAGACTGCGACTGTGGCCTCTCCTACATTGGTCAAACCAAAAGAAGCATAGGGACCCGCGTGAAAGAACATATAGCTGACGTCAAACATCGACGCTCAACGAAGTCTGCAGTTGCTGAGCACATAGAAGAAGGCTCCAAGCATTACCTTCGTTTTGACCAGCCCCAAGTCCTCGCGAAAGAACACCGTTTCCTGCCCAGGATGTTTCGCGAGGCTATTGAAATTAAAAAACATCCAAATTTCAATAGGGAAGATGGCTTGAAGCTTGCACAAGCATGGGATCCTATTCTACACTTAATTAAATCGGAACCCAAAAGACCAACTGCCAGACCTCAAGACACAGTGAGCTCCTTCTGCGTGGATCGGAACGCCAAAACAGATTAGTTATTTAAATTAACTTTTTAATTTAATAATTCAAAATTAAGGGTAGTTAAATTGTAACAGTCACTGAGCGGATGACTAATACCTCAGTCCGCCCCGTGACCACGAAAGCTGTAAAGTGATCGAAACGTCGGGAATTCAAAAAATGTAAAATTAAACTAAATCCGCGATAAAATCCGTAAATAATAGTCTTATTTCAATGTGTAACATTCGCGTAAATCTAAGATAACATTTTTCTCTTTGCGGGGATCGAACCTGCGACCTCTTGTTTTACAGCCTGTTTAGACTACTATACCTCCTTCTTTTTTATGTTCCCAATTAAATAAGGTAATTCTCCCATCGTATGCATACATTCTACCCGCAATAATATTTAAATAGGATTTTTTATTATTTTTAAAAATTTTAGCTGTTCCACAAAGACTTGATTTTATTCAACATCGCTCTCTTGAAGCAGCACAGACGGCTTACAGTGCTTTTGAAATGCGAAGTGACTTGAGATTTTAGCCTTTATACGTTGTTCTGTGAGAACTAGGGCTTAGCTCACATCCAACTAAATATTCTGCGAGTCATTATCTCTGCATTTTACTCATCTTGTTCGTGTGTAAAATAGGTGAAAAAATACATTGAGATTAGGTTGTGGAAGAATAAAGTTTGAGGTCACAAAAATAATTAAGATTAATACATGTGAAAAACACAATCCATTATTATTACACGAAGAGAGTTTCTCGTGACGAGATCATATGCTATTATGGCCTTTCTCTAGCTGAAGAGAAAGAGAGAGAGAGAGAGTTAAGCAGACGCTCATTAATATTTTACCGATACAATTTTTAATATTTGATAAATTAATTATAGCACTGAATAGTCACACGTCATGGTCCCAGCCTTACTGTGAAGTCAAGACATTCAGGTATCCAACACCCAGATAATTGAAGGTTTATGAAGCAAATATTGGACCCAATCATACGAGATTAAACAGTCTGTAATTTAATAGCATTTTCCTATAGGATTACAAAATGTGTCACAATGAATCTACATAAAATATCAAAGGCTTCTTTGTATTTGATCCTGTTTGATCTGACCTATCCCTTTTCCAAGGTTAGCCCTTTCGTTAGCGCGGTAGTAGGATGATCAAAGGAACTATCGTCTTTAACCTTATTAAATTATTATCTACACGGGGACTTGATAGGATTTCTTATCGGGCACATGTGGTCTTTTAAGGGCTTAACTAAACTAAAATGTTTGTATCTACAGATATTGAACATCCTTAAAGGCAAAGAAACAAATGAACTAAAGAAATCTTGTAGCCTGTCTTTACCGCAAAATCATAAAATATTTTGAACATAATATTAAATAAAAGAGTAACAAATGATCTTATTACTTAGTATATTGGTCAAATCTTTTAGGTTTTGAAGAGTCCTAAAATAATTTTGACATAATTATCTTCTTAGCTAATATCATAAAGAGCGAATATTTGATTGTTTGTAATAATTAAGCTCTAAAACTACGGAAGTTATTTGTTAAATTCTTTCACCATTAGACACCTACGTTATTCCTCATATAGGAGACAGAATATTTTCAAAAAAGTGCATCGTCACCCGGGCGGGAACGGGCCGGGCCGCTAGATACATATATATATAAACTTATATATGAAATGCAACATTAAAAGGCAAAGTTTGTCCATTCTCCGCGGAACACGGTACATTCCTAGTCGGCAGTTTGACTATTCATAAGAGTTTGTAAAGGTCGACATGAATAAAACTCCCGTCTTCCATTTTGAACACAAAAATGGAAATGCGAGTGAATCTAAATAATTCCATATAGGACATGGTGTATTGTGCCTCGGGGAGTCAGGTACCTTCGGACCCGGGTTTAGCTAAACGGCTTAAAATAAATAGTTACATATCTATGGCAACGGTAGTTATGGGATTGATATTTCTGCCCATAGTTTATCCAAAATTTAGTAAAATTCATATCTCAAACAAAGATTAATATCTTATATAAAGTATATAGTTAGGTGCGAATAGAATTTTATTATTATTTTATTCTTCTTATAACCTATTTATGGACTACTGAAAACATCAAGACAAAAGTATTTTAATTTATTATTTGTGGGGTTTCGTATGTTTTTAACTTGTGTTTATTTGGACTTGAGCACTAAGTAGACTATATAGCAGATATATAGCATATTATATTTCCGAATATTAATTTATTTAAAGCTGTATTGATCATACCTTCCGTAATGGAGTAGAGAACGGGACGTAAGCTGAGGATCCGCAATTAAAACCCCATATAGCTACAAATATTAAAGTGATCATAGATAGTGCGGGTATTCGAACCGCAAAGTTCGACATAATTTCTAATATCTACGACGATAAGACCTAGCTTATTATGCCTTCATGAGTATATGACTGTTAATTTTATTTATCAGATCACACCAGCCATTTAAAGCTAACCCAACATGATTGCGGGAAGCACCAAAAATTTGCATGCAGATTTAAATACGGCAGCAATTACTATGTCATAACCAGACAAACATAAAACATAAAGAGTTTAGGCACAAAACACAAAGACTATGATTACCACAAGTGGCTATAAAACTGCTGTTAAAATAGCTTGTACGTCGTAAGTTATTTTAAGTACGTAAATGCGTTTTATTGTTCTTGGGATTTTCAAAAATGGAATATTGCGGCTTTGCTACAGAAAGAATATTAAACGAAAATCTCTTGAGTATGGAAAGCCTTTTCAAACATGTTAGTATTTAGTAACGTTATCTGTATCAGCCCATATATGTCCCACTGCAGGGCACGGGCCTCCTCTACAATCGAAAGTACGATTGAGAGTGGTTAGGCCATATAGTCCACCACGCTGGCCTAGTGCGGGTTGGCGACTATACTTATATTTATATATATTTTTATTGTTCAACACAAATATAGCACCAATTACAATGAAAATCGATTAAAATTTGATTTCTTCCAGTGAACCTCTAGATGGATTGAATTGAAAAGAACCAAGGAAGAAAAGGGTGGTGACAGAATATACAAAACAAGAGAAATTCGAGCATTGATGAACTATCACATTTCAATTAGGTACTTGTAAGAATTAAAGCCAAGAGCTCTTGAGATCCGAAAAGGAAAAAAAACGAATACGTCAGAATTACTCAACCATGTTCAACCTACACCAAAACGTCAATTCTTAATTTATAAACCGTGATCTGTACATCACTTGAAAATGCTTTTAAAAACGTCCCAATATGTGAAGCATTGTGTAAGTACTTGACGAAAATGGCTTTTCTGCGCTAGTGCCTGATTGAGACTAGTCTATTGACATTAAGAGACCTAGGTGAGGGGCAGACAAGGTGCCTTCATCTACCAAGTACTTCGTAAGTAGGTGAACGGCGTAAATCACAAACAGATTAAGATATTAGGAACATCGAAGGTGCTGGTAGGAGTCCTTTACAATCGTAATTTATTTTTATTGCAATGAATAGCGAGACGAGTATGCCGTTTACCTGAAGGTAACAAGTATGTCATTGCGAAATATGTACCATTACTAAGAATTCTTGTTAATTTATATCTGGAAAATTATGAGCTCTATGTACGTATAATAATCAAATGAATAAAAGTCTGTCTAGCTGAAAGTAATGTTAACGTTATTAAGTATATTTCGTCTTCGCAATAATATATTTAATTAACCATATAATTGATATTAAGCAGTAACAACGAAATTAATGAAACTTCTCTGAATAATGTCCCCGAGAGACGTAACTAATGAAATCTTGTAACTTTCATAAGGATAGCAATAAAATATGTATTTCTTTCTTCATGCTCATGACTCAGTATAAATGGGCAGACTCGTCTGGGGTTGTATCACTGGTACTGAAGATCGACCTGAAGCGACACATTTGATGTCGCGTTTCGTTTGGTGAATGAGATTGCCGGATTCCCAATATCCCTTATCTCTTCAAATCCTCTCTCCTTTGTCTCTCTACTCTCGATATGATAGACTGGACTCCATCCATGACTCAAGCCTCACGGATTTCCATGAGCGGCAGTCATCACTCACCATCAGGTGACCTTAGATTCCGGACATATGAAATAAAACAAAGTGCAGTGCAATACAAGTAGGGAATCTTTCGCTAAGAGTCAAATATCTAATGCTGGCAACTTCAATCATGCCATAATCAATCCTAGATATCTACAGATTCAACACGAAATGCAGTTTATGTGTCAAGTCATTATACCAGATTTCCCGCCATTATCAACGACGGCCTACTTGGGGAAGTGACTTGGAAGCCGGCTATGAAACGAGAGGCATAGGATTCGATCCCCGCGCCGAAACAAATATTTGTGTGAACCACAGGTATTTGTTTCGGGTCTGGGTGTTTGTGAGACCGAAAAGTCTCTCGTAGTTCCTGATATCCATGACACAAGACTCGATCTTAGCGTGGGGTGAGGACTATGCATGTGACTGTTGTGTCGATTTAATTATCATCTACGTGCTCCTTACATATACGTATATGAACATTCTCACACCAGTCAGAAAAAGTGTTTTAAAATTATTCATTTGCCTCAATAACCTGAAACACTTGAAACGATCCAATCTCGGCAACCCATGTTCTACTAATTAAAATATCAAATTGAATTTGCACCTCCGAGAATCAAACCTAAACGTTTCCCTAGCAATGTATACTAATGATATACATATTATAATGTCCGTACTCTGTAGGTAGGTTTGCAAACAATAATATTCCCAAAACCCACAACTTCGCAGTTAGGAAACTCTTGAATGTTGTAACTTTGATGGGGAACTGAAATTACTAATTAGCTTCAAGCCGAATAATATAAACAATGGAAGGAAGCGATGTATATATCTTAGAATAACGACATTGACAAATATAGAACATTGGAACAAAAATGACTTCTCATACGGCCAAACAGCAGTGTAAATGCTTTGTTTTGTTTCTGTTTGAAGTCAGAGTAACTACTGGATATATTGAGACTTAACATTTTTAGTCTCAAGATGGCGGACGCAGTGGAATGACAAACATTGCTTTGTAATTCAAGGTGTTGTTTGGTTTTGATTGTAATTCTGTTCATGATTGGTCGTATTGCTTACTATCAGGCGAACAGAATTCTCGTCTGGCCATTCATTGCAATAAAGAATTTAAAAAAATAGTTCAATTCCGCGATAAAATCGGTCAAAAATAGTTTTATTTCAATGCAAACATTCGCGTAAATCTAAGAAACCGTAATACTCTTACAATCACACAAATATTACTTTTTAAACATAATATAACCAAAGCTAATTAAAATCTTTAATTTCGCGTTTATGTTTACGATTTCATTCGTCTTCCACAAGCTGGACAAATACTTTGTTTTATTTCTATACTCGGCTGTACTTTACCGCATCAACAACATCTCCCTAGCCTATTATTTTCACTAAAAATAACAATTCTTTGAAAACGTCGCAACAAACCAAAAACCCACTGCCATAGAAAAGAAACATTTCTTAAAATAGTCCTACAATTAGTCGTGGCATTTCAAACTACAGACTAATATCCAAATTTGGAATCCACACTATCTTCCAGCATTAAAAGATGTTTAGCCAAAGTTATAACATTCGGGCCTCCCATTAACCGGTAAATACGTCTACAGCACTATTCTTTATGTTTTTCCACGGAATAGACGTAAATCAGTCGTCGAAACTCGTCCCACTATTTGACCGCTTACAAATTCAAGGGTTGCCAATGTGAAAGAATATATTCATTGAACAAAAAGGTTACGCTGTCAATTTGTTTATAGATCCTCTTTTTATTCGATTGTCCTTTATTATACAGGGACGACCTACAGATTATGGCTTAGAAATTGTAAAGATAAAATAAAAATATGTCGGCGCAATATCTAAATGCATTCATAAATATTTTACGTCGATTAAACCATCCTTTGTATCACCATCATT
This sequence comes from Hyles euphorbiae, assembly GCA_023078785.2. Lineage (NCBI taxonomy): Eukaryota > Metazoa > Arthropoda > Insecta > Lepidoptera > Sphingidae > Hyles > Hyles euphorbiae. Next base: position 5,377,136 of record CM041045.1, read on the forward strand.
AAATTATTTTAGCATATCATTAACGAGACAAAGGGTCTAAATGACCCAAAAATGTTCTAGAATATGTGAGAGAGAATTCCGAGCATTTGGACGGTAACCCTCTCTACACTCGTAAAAACGAGCGTATGGGCCATACATACCAAAGACATTAACGTCATAGCAACCCTTGGCTACGTCAGTTTTTTTTTCCTCATAAAACAATCTCTTTGAGTGATTTCTCAGAATATAAATTATCCAGTCTCGTACATTTGACTTCAAAAGGACTGTAATTGTTTCGCGTTTACACTGACACTGGACTTTGATGTCTGATTATTTTTACTACGTTGCTATTATACCCGCGATTTACATAAATCTTCGCTTAGTTTGATGTCCTTATAATATCGATGATTCAGAGACTTGTATTGAAATGAGATACAGCACAAATTGTTATAGACCGAAAAACTCTTCGCGTCTTATTTTATTGGTCTTCGTTCTTTTTCTTCAATATATTTTTCTTTCATCTAACACACTTTATTGATTCATCCAGTTATTTATACTTCGTACAATATATTTAAAAAAATAAGATTTATCAATAGTCAGATAACTGCTATCGCATATTATAAGCTATCGCAAAATAACTGACACATTGACAGCTTTTCAATAAAAATATAACTAAATAATAACGAAATTCATCGCATAGATTTTTCTGTCAATTTCAATTTCAATGCCATTGTCTGATATTGGAATTTAGAGTAATGCACACATATTATATACATCGATGTATTTACTTTGTATACAGTTCTCCTTGGCCCTCATTAATAAACTCGGATGAGCGAAGGATTAACTTTAGGCATTGGGCTATCGTATCGGAAAGCGCAGCGTAGGACGTCCACCCACAAGATGGTCCGACGACCTGGTAAAGGTCGCGGGACGTCGCTGGATGCAGGCTGCCTCCAACAGGTCTCTGTGGAAATCATTGGGGGAGGCCTATGTTCAGCAGTGGACTTCCTTTGGCTGATGGATGGATGGATGGATTGGGCTAAAAATTCAATCTGTTATTATGAATAGCTAGATAGTAATGACTATATTAATATAAATCTAAATTCTTCCGCCTAGCATGATGATCCTGTTATGGCAATCCACTGATTTTAAAAGTAAAAAGAACGGTCAAAATAAATTAGTCAATTTTAAAGTTTTGGGCTAAAATTTAATCCCTCGCTCATCCGAGTTTATTAACAAGGCCCATTGAGTTTAGTAGATGTCAACCACCGATCTCTGGGATACATTGATCTGAGCAGATATTACAAACAAAAAAACGTACGAGATGGTAAGGATTTTGTGACAAGCATCCTAAACAATACCCTTTATTACTAAGTTCCCATAACTATTAAACCTATGCTTTGAGTATTTATGAGAGGGAGCGCTGTCATAAATTTGCGTCTTCAAAAACGTAGATATTTTCTATTCTATCAAACCTATCAAATAACAGCCAATAGGAGGGCAAAATAAGGTGGCCGGGCATCACCATTTTTAATCTACAGTTTTGAAGTAACAGCGCTCTTCTCTGTTATTAATAACATCTAATCCTCCAGTTTGTCCTATCAACAAACCCGCCTCAAAAAGTAATCAGGTTCAGATTAAAACGAAAAAGAATAAACAAAGTAGAATAAGGTAAACTTAAAGTAGTTACCTGAGTCTTAGTAATTAATTGATTGAACACGTGCCTAACTTGAATAAGGTTTTTCTCGAGGAACTTGGGAATTATATTACGTGTATATAATATAAATAAATCAAAGCTTAAAGTAACTGGCTGGAGAAGAAAAAGTTTCTTTTGCCCAATATAATTTACTATGTCCGTGCTATGGACGTATCAGACAAAATATTTTATTCACGGCGACATAAAAGTCTATCGGATGTTGAACATTTTAATGTATTCAATAATTTATTTTCATTTTCAATATTTTAATACATAAACTCACGCCTTCTTCCCAGACGGGGTAAGCAGAGGTGCCAGGGCACCCACATTTCGCCTTGTATGTTCCGTCCCACGATGTGATAGGTGGCGAGCCTATCGCCATATCGGGCACAAATTCCTGACTCTGGGCTGATAATGAATAGAAAAATCCAATATCACTTTGTCCAACCCGGGATTCGAGCCCGAGATCTCAGCTTTGTAACCGTAGCGTAGTACAACTACGCCACCGAGGCAGTCTATATTTTAATTATCGCACAATATAAGATATTACGCCACTCCAAACTGCTACAAACATAAGCAAATATTTGATGCACTAAAAATAGAAGCATTTGCATTTTATCTTTGCAGAGTGAGCGTCGAAACCATTTTAATAAAATACCCGTATGACATTCGCGTGCAATTTAATAAACAAATAAAGTCTGTCCGACTATCCGCTTAACATAAATGTAGTCCCATGTTGTAGATTATTCTATTATGCTGCGACAATATGAGCTTTATACATAGCTAGATAAACTCTATAATCCAATGATAGAAAATGAATACAAATATTTCTACTTACCACGCTCAGGTGCATTGCAGATCTGTGGAAAAACAAAGCCAAGGATGTTAACATTAAGTATAAGTATATAAGTATAAGTTAACATTTAACCACATGTTAGAGAAAATCTTTAAACTGTACCTACTGTATAAGCCCATAATATACGTCTCATGTAGGGCACGGGCCTTCTCTACAATCGAGAGTACAACTGAGAGTGGTTAGACAATATAGTCCATAATATCTATATAAAATATTTGGAACGTGATACTACGTCTCTTGAAAATTGCCATATCGTCTTGTCGCGTACCGTACATACAGGGTATATTAAGATTGCTATTGAAAACGAAGCCAGGTGGTAGTTTAAGTAACTATAAACATAATGCAACTAAAGATTTTGCAAAGAAACGCGACAATTTTTTTTATGACTTTTTAAATATCATCGTTTTTGGGTGGTAAGTCTATAGTTTTTGCTGAAATAATGATTTAAACTCTTTTATACCTTAGAGTATTTTTATTAATAACATGGTACCTATATACTATTATACTAATACGACCAAAGAAAAAAATAAAAAAATTGCATTGTGTCTGAAACTTCTCGTCCTCCTGTTCTTAGACTAGCACCCAGCTTCGTTTTCGGTAGCAGTTTTGATATACCCTGTGTATATAAAAGGTCGTACAGTATAATTTACTTGAACTTAACTCACCGAAGTCCTCTCGAAGCGACACGGTTAGCTCTGACAATATTACCCGCACTTTGTAATACACTAAACACCACACATTGACCACAATTGCACCAGTACTCAATAGTTGAACACAGCGAAATTACACGAAATATTACACTCGCGGTTAACCTCGTATCATGCTTTTGGAAATGTACATCTGACCTTATAGGTTGGCGACCTTATTCATAGACAGTAATAAAACCTATTTTGGTTATCAAATGTTTTTATTTTTCATTGTTATTTTGTTTGACTGCCTTGGTGGCGTAGCTGTACTAAGGTACGGTTACAAAGCGGAGGTCTCGGGTTCGGATCCCGGGCTGGGCAAGTGATATTGGATTTTTCTATCCATTATCAGTCCAGAGTCAGGAATTTGTGCCTGATATGGCGATAGACTCGCCACCTATCACATTGTGGGACGGAACATAAAAGGCGAAATGTGGGTGTCCTGGCACCTCTGCCTACCCCTTCTTGGAATATAGGCGTTAGTTTATGTATGTATGTATGTATTTTGTTTATTTAGGACAGCCAGTGGTTGTTACAATATAACTTGGACTAAAAAAATATACAGATATAACTTAAAAGTAACACCCGTTGAAGGCGGTCACAACTTGCACCGTTTGTGATAAAACAATATACATTATACATATTATTATATACTCGTATTTAAGTTTATAAAATGAAATTATTGTTTAAATTTTTACAAACAAAATCATAGGCAAAACAATGTTAGAATTATCCGAAAAGAGTAAGATTATTACTACTAATAAAAAAAATGTTTTGTCTCTATCAATCGACTTTTAAATTCAGTTTTCAGAGAGACGAAGAAAAAACAATAAATAAAATAGATTTTAAAACTATCCATGGATAAGACCGTTTTTGTAGAACCGTATCGTTACCGTAATCGTAGACCACACACCCATTACTTAGAGAACACAAACGAAACACGGAATCGGCGTTCAAAAGAGTGCACTTTATTCTAAACTCACATGAGCCTTACCCTATATTCCCACACTCATATACACACATCACTAAACGATAGCACAAGCAGAAGCTAGGCCATAATATAGCCTGGTGACAGAACGCCGAACAGATTTTCAGAAAAGAACACTTTTGTAAACTCACATAACGCTAAGGCCTCACGCTGGCTTTATGCGAGGTAGTCGATTCACATACCACAGAAAACTTTACTAAGATCCCTGTGGTATGCTGGCTTACGAATAATATTTTATTTACTACGAAAAGTACTAAATAAAATATTGTTCGTAAACCAGCATACCACAACCCTAAGTCTGGTACTTAGTACCCACATAACTAAGTCAGGGATATGGCCTGTAAAATAATACCACCAATATGTACGCATTCGGAAGTTTACACTTTATAGGAAAACAACTTAAACCGAATACAGCACCAGGGAAAATTAGACTATAAAACACATTATTTAATCCAGATTGTCCACAATATAAATCTAAATTGGGCGAAAATCTAGCCCCGCGGCGTAATACGTAGCACGCTTTTCGAAGCGTACGCGAGACTAGAGGAATAGCAGACGTAGTGAGTACGCAAACTTGATAAAACTACCCTCAATTGATATTAAATTTTCGAACGAAAACGAAATTATGAAAAATACATCATATTATTTTTAAACGAGAATCAATACAAATATATGTATCAATACGAATATATCTGTCAATTAATATTCGCGAAAATCTGTAAATGGCCATCTATTTCGTATACTTTTTATGTTCTATTGTGATGTATGTAAGCTGTTGTTTATCCAATAAAGATAAATAAATAAATGTTATTTTATTTTTCTGTTGGCAGCATTACCATTTAAGTTTTTAATTTTGTGTAAAGGTTTGTCTTTGATATTACGTTGTTGGGTTGTTCTGGAAAATTAATGTCTTGATTTGAACACAGTCTACTTGTTTAGAATAACAACATAAGTAGGTATATCTATATTAGGTTATAGTAACTTTAATATTTTGCTTCAGGCAAGATCAGTCTAGATACCTAATTTCGAATATCGATGAACTTCCTCCACATAGTACAAACAACAAACAAACCAACTTCCCGACTTGAAATTACTCCAGTATATGAAATATGGGTTGTCTAAATTATTAGGTCGAACAGATGTCATGTCAGAGAGACACCCGCGCTCCAGTTATTGTGATTTATTGGCTACTATTAATAATATAGAGTTATTAATAATAACCAAATCATACCGGGTATATCAAGACTGCTATCGAAAACGAAGCCGGGTGGTAGTTTTAGTGACTGCAAACACAATGTAACTAAAAATTTCGCAAGGAAACGCATAATTTAAAAACATGCATTTATACTCGTAACCTAATAGTTATGTCAATATAATAAAATGTGAATGCAGAAAAATTTTCTAATATTTTGACAACAACAACAAGTGCGTGGTGGCCTGTTAGAAAACGGACTAAACGCGGCTGCCAACATGTTCACGGCGTTTGCAGGTTTGAATCCTAGGGCACCTCTGACTTTTCGACAACGGTGAAGGAAAACATCGTGAGGAAACCTGCATACCATAGATATTTATAAGAATTTCTATGTATAATCTATATATAATCTCACGCGAAATTAAAAATGACGATATCGACTTTTGAACGAAAAATTAATTGTATAGCCTGTACTAGCCTGTACTGTCCCACTGCAGGGCAAAGGCCTCCCTTTCCTTCTTCCACCCATCTCTATCTAAGGCTTTCATCCTCCAGTTCTTATTAAAATGATCTAGGTCATCTTTCCACCTTCTACGCGGCCTACCACGTGGTCTTTTGGTGTTTTGGGGAGCCCATTCAGTAGCAGTCTTAGCCCACAACTCTCCTGACATGCGACAGACGTGGCCTGCCCAGTCCCACTTTAATTTGGCTGTTTGTTGCCCAACGTCCACAAGTTTCGTTCTGGAGCGCAGATCTCTATTTCTTATACGGTCGCATAATTTAACACCTAGGATATTGCGCTCCATAGCTCGCTGGCAAACCCCGAGATCGGACTTTTGCACTTTAGTCAAGGACCAGGTCTGAGAGCCATATGTAAGGATGGGGAGAATGCACACGTCCATGAGTTTTCGTTTAAGAGCGAGTGGGAGATCGCTTTTAAGCAAGTGCTTCATAGACCAGTAGCTCTTCCAGGTATTAATTGTATAGGTAAGCTAAAAATATTAAATCGTTTATCCAGATCCTAAAATATAACGACAACACAAAAACAATATTTATTTTAGGAAAAGGCTGCAAAAAAGCAGACTTTAATACCAAAATCAAGCAAAAACATTTTTTTTGCATCCACTTGATTAAACAATGTAGACCCTTCAGGGCGTTTTATTGACAATATCTTACGGTCTTAATGTCTCAACTCCCAAGTAAATGAGTGCATACTAAACAAAGGTTTCTTATTCAGCAGCTCCCGTCTTTGTTATGACCCAATTATTAAAAGACAAATATTGTAGGGTAGAAAATCATTATAAATGGTCCATTGCTGCTAGATGAACGAGTAAAATTACGCAAAAGCAAACACAACTCGAAGACAGACATGAAATAAAACATGAAAACTGATTAACATACTATTTGAAATGGTGTACCTACAATGTCCTTCAAATTAAAATACAACAGTGCGTTTAGTGGGAAAAATAAACTTTGCGGTTGTTTATACCCAGGTGGAATCTCACATATGAGACACCTACCAATGAATTATCAATGTATTTATCAAAAGGTATATCCAAAATCTAGCAAACAAAGAATTTCGTAAATCCGTAAATCCATTCAAAATTAGATAAGTTATAAACGTTTTAAATCTTGCAGAGGGGGTAGAAGAAAAGGGATGCAAAAAAACTAGTGACGTCACTAGTGTTAACATGCATTACAGTATGCGCGTGTGAAAGAGGCGGTAAGATGATTATGTTTATTTTACAAGCTACTTTATTACTGTTTTACATAAATATTTTATTTAATTAGTATTGTTGTTTGTAGGCAAAATAATAAAATAACGATCATAGTTTCGCCCTGTTATTTCGACGCGAGAGAGGTAGCCATTTTTCTTCAATGAATAATCTTCTTAGACAGCACTACACTTACGAACACATTCATTAAATTCTCCTTCATACCAGAATATAAAACTGCTCTTAAGAATAAAAAATATAATTTACAACACCGGATACTAAGCGGCTTCACGAACATAATGCAAAGAGCATTAATAATTTCTCCATAAACGGGGCAAAGTACAATGAACACTATTAAAACTGTTATGAAATATTTCAACCCAATCTACGGTTCTAAAACTTTCACTCCCAGCAATAACAATCCTTTGAGGAATGTTTTGTATTCATAAACATGGCAACAATGTAAATTAAAAAAACAAATTAATCGCCGTTTTCCTTTCATTTGGCTGTAAACTTTGCAATAGAGCAAGCGCCGCGCCGCGCCGTAGTATTCTAACTCCTTTTTCTTTCTCTTTTATTGAGAAAAATATCAGATTCCATTTAAGCCAATCAGAAATGAAATGAAAGGATTACATTTTTATTGCTTGCATTTTTATTATTTTATACTAGCTGCCCGACCCGGCTTCACTCGGATGCATATACCTACTCCTTGAGCCTATTCCAAATCAGAAACTTATTAGTTTCATACTGACTGTTTTATATTAGCTGTCCTTTATACTGTTTTCCCGTCCCGTCCCGTTCCAACACATTCTGTCATTTTTAAAGTTTTGACATATATCCCAATATAAACATAACAGCTAATAAACAATTGATATGCTTGGTCTAGCCTCAAACCACTAACAGCCGCTGCCAATAAACAAACCCAATCCAAAATTTGCCGTTTGAGATTAACAGCTCAATCTTTTTTCTGATACTATATTGCCAATAATCAATCTCAGTAGTGAAAAACGATGGCAACATGGTAAATGACAAATCGAAAAGTAGAAAACAATCCAAATTGACTTCAATCTAATTTTTTTCGATTGATTATTGGCACATAGCCACGGTCGCTATGGTTACAACTTACATCGCCATGTTCTGGAATAGTTTAGTGTTAAAATAAAAAATAAAATAAAAATAAAATTTTAGGAAATTTGTGTGTTTACCACCCAAATACGACGATAGGAAAAAAAATACAAAAAATCGTCACTTTTTTGAAAAAATATTATTCGCATTGTGTCTGAAGGCACCAAAGCTACATCCTGTCATCATTTTCCGTTACGGTCTGGATACTCTGCATTTGCTATGATGATAACATGACTCATTTTACCTATATCTGCTGAAAAATGAATCTCTGAATAACTGCCAAGAATAATATTGAATGAAACGACAAATTGAAGCTATTTTAGAACAAAGTTCGTTACTCTTTTCAACTTATTATATACTAGCTGTCGGGCCCGGCTTCGCCCGGGTGCAGATAGTTTTTGAGTCCAATCCACATCAAGAACATATTATTTCGCGTGTCTACTAACTATATTTCCCGCGTGCCGTCGACTATATTTCCCGTCCGTATTGAATGCTGTTCAATCCTGTCCTCTCCTATCCCGTGCCAACTATTCGAATTTGAAAGAGTAGAAAATATGTATATTTGGTTTCCTGACTCATCCCACGGGAACACTATATTTTTCGGGATAAAAAGTAGTCTATGTGTTAATCCAGGGTGTCAGCTGTCACTATACCAAATTTCATCAAAATCTGTTGAGCCATTTTTTCATGAAAGAGTAACAAACATCCATACATACAAACTTTCACCTTTATAATATTAGTAAGGATACTTTACACAATCTTTAATTCAAATATACCGAATAAAATTGAGCTCAACTCCCAAAGTACCCTCGGTCAATGACTTACAAACTGGAAGTCCCGTATACATTCCCGAGAAACTTCAGCGGCATTTCAAAAGCGAAGTTAACAAAAAACACAAGTACCCTCTTTGATATTGTAATGCGATAGGGTTGTGACTCATTGAACGTCGAAAAAATTAAAGGGACCACTCAGGGCTCACAAAGGGCATTCACTTACAGCCGAGCGGGGGCATAAGATTTGTTTACAAAATAAAATACTGCGGATATTTGATGGATGTTCGGATTAAATTGATAGGTATACTTGTTAAGCCATATTTTTCTTTTAGATCCACTTGGCATAGTTCTGATCTCATGTATGAGTGTTATACCTTATCTAAAACTAGGAACTTTTCAAGCCCAATAAATGCTAATCCACCCAGTAATCTTTTTTCGTAAATGACTTTAATGCACAATAAACTGAAAATATATTGAAATTTAGTGCCAACCCGCACTAGGCCAGCGTGGTGGACTATATGGCCTAACCACTCTCAATCGTACTCTCGATTGTAGAGGAGGCCCGTGCCCTGCAGTGGGACGTATATGGGCTGATACAGATATTGAAATTTAACAAATTTTTACGGATTTTATCGCGGATTTGGTTTGTTTTTTTTTTTTTTTTTTCACCTTCTGAATCGACTCGACGCGACGCGACGTTTCGAATACTTTACAGCTTTCGCATATCCGCTATAAAATCCGTAAATAATAGTTTTATTTCAATGTGTAACATTCGTGTAAATCTAAGAAACCATTATCTAAACTAATATTATAAAGAGGAAAGATTTCATTGTTTGTTTGCATTTGAATAAGCTCTGAATCTAATGGACCAATTTGAAAAATTCATTCACCATTAGAATTCTGCATTATCCCTGGTGAACATAGGCATTAGAATATTTTCAAAAAAATGTAACTGCAACCTCTACCCGGGCCGGGCCATCTATCCATCTATTCATCAGCCAAAGAAAATCCACTGCTGAACATAGGCCTCCCCCAATGATCCACAGTGACACAGATTTCCACAGTGATCTGTTGAAGGCAGCCTGCACCCAGCGATGTCCCGAGACCTTTACCAGGTCATCTGACCACCTTGTGGGTGGACGTCCTACTCTGCGCTTTCCGCTACGTGGCCTCCATTCGAGAACTTTTTGGCCCCATCGCCCATCAGTTCTCCGCGCTATGTGCCCCGCCTATTGCCATTTCAACTTACTAATTTTTATTTTATTTTATTTATTTAAGAGACAAACAAACAGTTACACATTGAGACTTATAAATAAGTGATTTAAAAATAACTATAGAATTACAAATGCGCAACTCACAACGTTGTCCACGGTTTATATAAATTACATGCTTAACAACGTGTGAAAACGGATGAAAACAGTTAAGGATATATTATAATTAAAAATAAATATATTAGAAAAGTGAGAGAATTAAACTAAATTGACAAAAAATAACACAAAAAGCCAGAGTTTTTATATATACAAAATATTTAAACCCCTTCTTATTACAACTTGGCAGCCACAATAATCTGTGTAATTAGTTTTTTATATTGCCCATTAGACATAGCAAATATATCTAGATCTGTAAAATATTTATTGAAATTTGCAGCAATGCGACGCAGAGGTGCGCGTAAGCCAGCATTTGTCCGGCAGGATGAAACAGCGAAAAAATTATATCCGCGCACACTACGTCTCATTACCGCTCTCGGTACCACATAACAAAGTCTGTTGCTGATACTACTGCAGTCATACCTATTATGACAAATGTCAAAGAGAAACATCATTTCCAAATATAATCTTCTGGACTTCAGACTCAACATATTGTAGTTTTTTAGTGAGTTAGAATACGACGAGAAATTCTGGTGACATCGATATTTCATTGAAGCAAGAAATTTTCGCTGGACCCCCTCTAGACTATCGACATATTTGTTGTAATGTGGGTTCCATACTACTGCAGCGTACTCTAATTGGGGTCTGACCAGGGACTTGTAAAGGTGTAGATAAGTGCTAACTTGTTTAAATCAATTGTGGATCTCATTACAAATCCAAACATACGATAAGCATTATTGACAATTTTATGGATATGTTGATCAAGATGTAATTTGTCATCAAGCAGTATTCCAAGATCCGGGATAGATTTCACCCTATTTATGATGTGTACATTTAAGTTATAGTTAAAATGTAGTAGGTTAATGTTTTTCGTAAAGGATATACTCGAGCACTTTGAGGTATTTAAATATAGTTTGTTCATTGCACAGTAATCTGTAAAGCGATCGAGGTCCTCTTGTAGTTCTTGGCAGTCCCTAAGAGTCCGTATTGACTTATAAATTTTTAAATCGTCGGCATATAATAAGAAGTTAGAGTACTTGAAACACCTATCTACATCATTTATAAATAAAATAAACAAGAGAGGGCCCAAAATCGAACCTTGGGGCACACCCGAGGTAACGTACGCAGACGATGAGTGGAAACCCTTAATTACAACTTTTTGTGATCGATTTTGAACATATGAAGAAAACCACCGCAGCAAATCACCCCGAATACCATTATATGCAATTTTTGTTAATAATAATTATTTATGATCTACTTTGTACGAATGCCTTTCGAAAATCAGTGTATATTGTGTCTACTTGTGTTTAGTCTAGTGTATAGTCAGTATAGGCCAGTTATAATGTGTATTGACAGAGGAGTTCTCTCTCAACTGCGGATACTATATCCGTCACTGGTCGACGCAATTATGCCGGCCCACTCGAATCTGGGCATACACAGCCTGAAACTGAAACTCTACATTACGACATACCAACTTGCTTATAAAGAGCGATAACCATTTTACTACGTGTAAAATCTGTCGATCCGGAAATACAAATATCCTCCAATCAGCAGAATTTTTCAAATTGCCGTCTCATTTTATAACTCCTGTATAATTATTAATTTAAATTAAACGAACAGTTTAAAGTATTCAAAGAAAACCGGGAATATTTCAATGAAGCCGAGTTATCAATACAGTGGATTGATAGTGAACTGCGTGCGTCATTTCAATATTAATCCCCGTTTTAATATAGAAAGTGAGATGTTTAATAATGCGAGTAAATCGTAATAAAATCGGGCGAGATTCAAAGTCTCAGATGAGAAATATGGATGTTGGGTAATATATTTTCATAGCTCGCTCTAATAAAGATTTATTGTTACACATAAAAATAAAACGTCAATTTTTAAGTCACATGTCAGTCTTTATTATTCCGAGCGCAGTATAACTTGGTGTAGAATGTTCTATATTTTCTTGTAGATAGAAGAAAATTATTTTGTTTTATTCTAATATGAAACTGGCATTTTTGTTCAAAAGATTTAGGTTTAAAAGACATAAAAAATTGTAGTCTGTGCTTAGACATACAGTATTCATGCGTCACGTTTATGAGAAGAATTCCATGTAGATATTATAATTATTCTTTTTTTATATCTCAAGTTAGATACACTTACTAATTTGTGGTAGTAAAAATAAAACTTAAATTTAATGTGAGTAATGAGACAAATGATAAAAACAAAACGTAAACCGCACTGTCTCTCTTCAGTCAGTCCCTCATTATTGAGGATCGTGACACTCAATTGTCTTGAAGACCTCTCTCCACCGGCATCGGTCTTCTACTTGTAATAATCACAAATACCATAAACCCTAATGCACGTTCATGAGGGGTATGCATCCTGCAGCAGTGGTTTCATTGTTACAATATAGCCTGTTGGCAATAATGTTCAAAAAGCTGTTAGTATTGCCGTCACGCGGCGCACCAGAAATCCACACTTATTACCACACACGTATTACAACCAAAACACAAATATTTACATCAACTTTCAACAATTTTATATAAATTACCATAAAATTACAGCTTTACATTAATAAAATCAATTACTAAAACTCCCATCCTAAAGCGTAAAAATTAAAACCAGCAAATCTGACAAAGTGCGTCTAATCGTTAAAGGTGGCGGTGGGCTTAAAAAGGTCGCCTAATAAATTCAAGCGAAAGTAACAATAATGTTAAGGTGTTCCTTAATTAATTCTGTTTCTCCTTTTACCTTTTTTCCCCTCGTTTGTGTCCTTTGACGTTATGCTCTTTATTGCGAAGTTTATGCCTTTTATGCAAAACCACCTTTCATCTCGCCAGGACCATTATTCCCGGTACATAATTTCTGTTCTTACTATTTATTGCGTAAGGTTTCCTTCTATTGAAATCTTCAGGTATTTCAAACTGTTCACCATTGTTGGTTATTGTGCTCGCCATTTCTTCTTATACAGGGAAGTCGTGGCTTTTTCGATTATGTATTGGTCCTGGCTTGTACCACAATTCATTAAATCTGCATCAGTGTGGGATTTCTATGAAATTCTCGGTTCGAGTAATGTTCAAAGAAATAATCTCAGCTCTGATAGTCCAATATCAGATTGAACGAGAAACCATAGATAATCAAAGTTTGATTTGTACATAATTACAAATATTTGACCCAGACCTATTTTGATGTATGTATTATAATTGGTGTAGATAATATTTGACATTTTCAGACTTACCCAATGACATCCATACATTTTTACATAACCCAGCTGTCTATTTTGTACCATGTCCACTTAATTCATTGTATTTAAGAGCAAATTTTTTTTTATCTCTTGCCCGTGATAGTGGCGGCATTCCACCTGGTGGTAAGCGCAAATGCGGCATTTGCGCTTACCATCAGGTGCAATTCAGAGTATCCATTGGCATCGGACAACGGTCCCATGCCAATGGAAACAATTATGCCGGCCTTCTAAGGTGCCTTTTCTCGCTACGGCGGAAGGACCCAGGATGGTGTGGACCGTCAAGCTATGACTTTGCAAGCCAGCACGCGTGGTTCAGGTAAGGAATGGAGAGGAGGGAATCAAGTTGAACAATTCCTCAGAGCACTCACCAACTCAAATACTTTATAGTACTCACAAATACTTTATAGCTCAATTATTCTTCTTTTTTACTATTTGTTTTCAAGCACAAATCCTCAAACAGGAACAAAAAATGCACAGAAATAATTATCCTTAAATGTTTCTCTTAATTACCAAAGTTTCTTAGCGATGAAATTGCTGGCACCCTGATGGCGACACCGAAATGCGCCATCCAACATTTATGTGACAAAGACAGATGAGCCGTTAACCGTATGTTCATCAACTTCGGCTCTCATTATATTTTGAGTGAGCCCTCCTTTAAGTACGGCGTATGTTAAAACACCTTGAAACAGATGCTCGCCTGGTACAATGTATTTTTGGACGGATATTTAAAAGTAAAAACTATTGTCGTCTCGTTAGCAGTTGTTTTAGTGATTTTTTTTTTCATTGATGTGATTTGTTTAACTTAATTTTCAGAAACGATAAAAAAGTATAATTTATTTTCTCTGCATTATTATTAACACACTTTATTTAGAGATGAGTCGTTTATTTCCTTTAACTAATGTATTACTTACTTCTTATTTTTCGTAGAAAACACCGTCAAAAACAAAATTTTCTTAATTAGCAATTATTAACTAAATATATTAATATCGCTCTAGAATATTAATTACCCTATAGATCCCATTACTAAATATTTTAAACTTGCCAAATTACAAAAGGAGGCCTTTATTCCATCGTGATGTAATATAATTTTCAAAACATAAATGACCACTATCACATAGAATTTCGTATTCAATTATATCACCGTCCTATATCAATCAAAACTTCCAAATCCGATCATGCTCGAACCAAAACACAACCGCTCCCTCTTCAGCTTATCCATCACAGTTCATCGCATTTACCGCGCACGTGCTACCTATTACGCCTCTCGTCGACTATGAAATACGACCACATTGTGTCTATATATAGAGGACATCCCTTAATGACCCCTTGTTAAGCCCATCTCAAACAGAGGCCTTTATTTTTACTCTTATATCCGCGTGAGTGTGTGGGCCCACGATAACGCTGGATATTAAAATAATGTAAACAAACTGCACTCGAGATTTATAGGCTATTATAAATCGGTGTAATGGATAAGTGGATAATATAGAGTGTTATGATTCACGAGGTTTTATTGCTTCGTTCGGTTTTATTGGGTACGGCTGTTGGCTGTTTGATCAAATATTTGGTATTGTGAATTAATTGCTTAAGATTTAAGAAGTTTTAATGATACGGGATTGTTGAATAATTCAACGAATACTAAAAATAAAGTCAGGTTAGTGAGGAATTTAAATTCTCGTGTTTAAGTCCGGTATCCAATGATTTTTTTTCGGGAATTGATTAGTCTGAAACCATTACATATCTAATTGCTAAGCAATTACACCATTATGCTAACATGATCCCTGAATTTAAAAACTAAATATAAAGATCAGAAAACAACATAAGTAAATGTTAAGTAAGGTAAAACACGTTTTACAAATGTGAAGCCAGGAAACATAGGTTCAAATTTAAAAAATTAAGAAGTCGAACATGCAGCAATGATTAAAAATTTAGTAGCAATGTTATAAAAGTCAGAAGAACATTCCTAACTGTATGTTTTGGCTCTTAAGCTGAAGTGCCCAAACACCGCATTACACACACTCAAATTGTTATACATTAACAATATCCTTGCCATTAGGAATAATATTATAATGCCTTAAATGTTAGCTCTAAATGTAATGGCCACTAATGGTTTCTGTTACGACTTTGCTATAACACTTAGAGAACACAATGTTTTACAATTTCTTAAAATTGAACTAACAGTGCCGCTGGTAAATGTTACATTTGGCTTTTTAGAATCGCACCACGTAGTCCTCCAATTAGGATATTTCCTTACTTAGCGTGTTCTACCATTTGTACCACAGTTAATGATTTGGAGAATTATAATAATGATAATAACACCCAACAGTCCCATAAATAGTCCGTACCCCATAGTAAGATCGAATCTTGTGTCATGGATATCAGGGACTACGAGAGACTTTCCGGTCTCACAAACACCCAGACTGAAATAAATATTTGTGGGCCGCACAAACATTTTTCTCGGTGCTGGGATCGAACCTGCGGCCTCTCGTTTCACAGGCGGCGTCTAACTAACTGCGCGATGGAGGCTGTCAAATACATACAAAACTATAACATAAATATACACATAATCGACACGCCTGTATCCCATAGGTGGGCAAAGACTATAGATTTCGATATTTTGCTTGATCCTGACATATTTGGAGACCTATTTGATCTCATTCTGTCTTTTACTACGTTCAATAGATTCACAGCTAGCTTATGAAGCCATGGGGCTACGTGATTTTTTTGATATGATTGAGCAGACAGGCATGGTTGAGATGAATGGCAAGAGGTTATAATTGAATGTCAACAAAATATATTAGTTATATTTAAATGGGTGGTAGCCTGTTGGTAAACGGATTAGACGCAGCTATCAACATACTCCTGGTGGTCGTGGATTCAAATCCCAGAGCACATCTCTTTTCGGTGTCATGTGTGTTTTGATAGTCAATCACCACGCACTATAACCATACCATTATTACAACTATCTAATTTGTAAGAATTTCTGTAGTATGTGAAGTCCACCAAAATGCACAAGGCCAATGTGGTGGACTATATGGTCAAAAAAACATCAATCGTACTCTCTATTGTAGGGGAGGCTAGGAGAAACGACATTCTACTTTGATGGTACACGTACTACACTTAATATCAAATGCAAAGTAGTTATTTAACAAATAAATATATGCAAAGTATACACATAAATTGTTTTTAAAGGACTGCTTGTTTGAGTTTTGTTCATGTTTCAAGATAAGTTTACGTTCGTCAGAGGAAATACAGATGAAACTTTTCAAATGTTAATTTAGTTAGGAAAGGTTAACAAAAAGGGGTACAATTTTGCATGACTAATTTTCAACCCCAAGTTTAAAAGAATGAATAATTTTCACCTTCGAGATTTATACGGAGTTTAACCTTAATTTTTATATGCCAAGTTGTACACGTTTATGTGGCAGATATTTAAAAAACTCGTTTAAAAAGCACTGTACTCTCTAAACACTAGTTTATTATATAAAAGGTGTAAATGAAATTTTTTGGAAAGTCAACCCGAATATCAATCCAAATTATTAATATTTACTATCATTGCAACGTATAATATATTAAATAAAATTGAACTGTAAAATCAAGCAAAGTGGTCGCAACTTTTTATCGGTTAAAAATTCGTTGAAGTTGGCTTCCAAGTCAGCTATTTTTATACTCTTTAAAAGTGGGAAACCAGTAAGCCGCTCACTTGATGAAAACTGCCGACAACCTGAAGAATATTAAGTGACATAGGCTAAGCTACTCACGTCAGCCATCTGAAGAAGGTCGAGTCGGCTTTTTAATATTAAGACAAATAACTATCTCGCAGCCAGAACTGAAAAATGTACATCGTTATTGCGAACAAAATAAATAATTACAATAAACAGTTCAATATTGAAATAAAACTATTATTTACGGATTTTATCGCGGATTTGGTTCGATTTTTACATTTGTTAAACTTACCCACGTTACAATTACTTTACGGGTTTCGTGGTCCCATATTTCAGACCCCATATATAAGTCTCATGAGACTCAGAAACAAAAAGAAGTTTTTCGGTAAGCCAAACACCCGAATCCAAAACAAACACTTGTGGATCACACAAATATTTTCTTCGGTACGGTGATGGAAACAGCCGCCTCCCGTTCCTATGATAGCGTACAATCAGCTGAAAGCTGTAAAAATGACAATACGCAGTGAACTGTAAGGATTTCTCTTTGTCCCCAGAACTCCTGCTCGGCACACTAAGAACACATCAGAAGGCAGCCTGTGACGAAGAGATGGTGACCCTCATTTGTCCTAGAGGGACCACCATTAGTATTCAAGTGGCGCAGTATGGAGCGTCTACTACCCAGAATTCCTGTGCTCCTGAACTTGCAGAGTATCAGCCCGTGGCTGTTGAAGTTATTGGAGACACGTCCTGTGTCTGGCCTAGTGCTTTGCAGGTGAATGATGTTATATATCTTTATCATTTAAGTAATATTGCCTGTATAATGATTAGTAGGAAAGGTCACCTAGGTTTTAATATTGAGTGCCACGAAAGTAAAATTTAACGTATAAAATGTAAAAACGACCATATGACAATATGCTTTACCATATTTTCCCAACATAAAATTAACAAATAATTTAGTTGCGTAGTAGGCTAAATATTGCAAAATGTATCTATATGTCCTTTGGGACAGGATACATCACTGTATCAAACCAATTTTTCCCATCATATGAGTCGCTGAATATGGTTTCTAAGTTGATATTTTCATGACTATATTAGCAAAAATGTTTTATGGGTAAATAGTGTTTTTAATTGTGAAGGTAAAATATTAATTTTGAACCTTACCTATCGTCAGATAAAACTACCTAACAAAAATTGATAAAAAATACAGTAAGTTTCCATGTAAATAGTAAAAACTTTGTTAAAAGAAATAAAAATGATAAGGTAACGAAAAACGTATCTGATCGCTTTGCATAGATTGCAATATTTCGCAGTGAAATTTAAATAACAAATGTTGAACTGTGAAAACGTGAAATATTATTGTTTTGCACAAGAGCACATTGTCGTGCAAATATTTATCTTGCAAGATTGATTTGGCCCCGTGTGTTGTTGACTTATAGTTTCGGTTTTCTTGCTTGGCTTGCTTAGAATTCTCTAGAAAGCGTTTCAATGTGGTCTGGAAATTCAGCTTTATTTTAGGGAAGTAAACCGTCATCTTGTTCCTTTTTTATCATTGCTGCTATTTAATAAGATTAAAGTTGTGGTGTTTATGTAATAATTCTTGAGATAGCTTTCGTTTTGCTAATTCAATCCAATCCTTTCCACTTTATAAAAATAGCCCAATCTTTTTAAAATTTGTGCGAATACTCTCAAACTACTACATTGATGTTTTTTCCTTATCTGAAATATCGCATATTATATAAGCTGTTCATTCATATCCCAATGAAATGGGATCCCTTCATCCCTTATTTTTGCTATCTAATACATCCTAAGGTCGTCTAGGAGAACGCTTTTAGCGATAAGAACGCCTATTGTCCACAAATTTTAGCTATTATTCATATTATCTAATGTGATGATTGATTAATGATTGTATGTGGGTTACGATGTAGAATTCGCTATAGAATAAACAGGCTCATACGGTGAGTTCTCACTGGTAGTTCCAGTTCTAAGAAATTTAAAGGACAGCAGATAATGCTGAAATAAATAATATGCCTGATAGTAGTGGTTTTGCCGGGGAAAAGTGATTCGAAAATTGTAAATAAAATCTATTATCAATCTAAAATATTTGCATAGCGTCTAAAGATTTGTGGTTATTATACTACAGATTTCATGGGTTTGATTCCGATAAGATTATTTAATTCTTTTATTTGTATTATTTAGTGTTCACAATAAACAAAACAATGTATAATAATATATAAATAATAAAACAATAAAGTAAAAATGGTGAACTTATCGCACTAACGGCCGGTTTCTATAATCTATCTATCTTTAACAAGAGATTTCTCTCGAAATTTCGATACATTTTTTGCTTCAGTAAAGAAAGACAGAGATATTTAGATAAGGTGCATATATTTATACATATCTAGGCAAGATAATATTGTATGTCTATGTTTGTTTATTGAAGCATACAGTGGTATCGACATAGTAACGATATCCATTTTAACCTCTTGTTAAAGATAGATAGGATATAGAGAACGGCCGTAAGTTAATCCTCAAACAGCCATGTCATTGATTTAACGGAAGGCGAGACAGGGCAGTGTAAAAACATGAGATTGAAAGCTCAAATACATAAAATACGGTTACACATTTTTTTACTTTATTATCCTTAATTTATTTCTGGAATAGTCTGCATATTATATAGGCTGGTGATTTTATTTTATTTATTTTTTTTATTTTATTTTAGTAATGAGACATTTTTTTGACATTGAATTTGGTGTACGTGAAATAATTTAATTAAAATGGCCACACACCTGAAATCGAGCCGATGTTATAATATATTCTTAAAATAACATCACATACAAAATAACAGTTCTTGTACCGTACAAGGGAGATAACGAATGTATAGACAAGCACTTGCTCCTGTTATTACATTATCGTTTATGTGAAACTAAGTAGTCGCCTTCACACACCACCATTATGTCGGCGTGAATAATTTATTGAATCACCTATTACCCCGCCCTAGGTATTAAAGCTGAACGGTGTTTATGCGTGGTACTTCAGTCGTTATTAAGGATGTTGGGGAATAGCTTTTCTTCAGATGGTAAATAAAGTTCAGTGGGCTGCAAAACTATGTTAATTTTGGGGGACATTTTTTTTATTTTTAGTTATTCTTTATTGTACACAATTAACATAACAGTATACAGAAATAGTATGACAACAATGTACAAATTGCGGTTTTATCGCACTAAGGCAATCTCTACTAGATAACTGTTATATTGGTTCTTTCCATGAAATCCATCCATCCATCCATCAGCCAAAGGAAGTCCACTGCTGAACATAGGCCTCCCCCAATGATTTCCACAGAGACCTGTTGGAGGCAGCCTGTGTCCAGCGACGTCCCGCGACCTTTACCAGGTCGTCGGACCATCTTGTTGGTGGACGTCCTACGCTGCGCTTTCCGGTACGCGGCCTCCATTCGAGTACTTTCCGACCCCATCGGTCATCAGATCTCCGCGCTATGTGCCCGGCCCATTGCCACTTCAACTTGCTAATCCGGTGGGCTATGTCGGTTATTTTAGTTCTCCTACGGATCTCCTCATTTCTGATTCGATCTCGTAGGGAAACCCCGAGCATAGCCCTCTCCATAGCTCGTTGAGTGACTTTGAGCTTCCTAATAAGGCCCATAGTGAGAGGCCACGTCTCGGTGCCGTAAGTCATCACTGGCAACACACAACTATCGAAGACTTTCGATTTAAGGCACTGAGGTATTTTGGACGAGAAGACGTCGCGTAGTTTCCCGAACGCTGCCCAACCGAGTTGGATTCGACGATTGACCTCTCTCTCGAAGTTGGACCTGCCTAACCGGACCACTTGTCCTAAATAGACATATTCGTCAACAACTTCAAGAGTCGAGCCCCCAACACCGATGGGGGTGGGCACAACATGGACATTCGACATGATCTTCGTTTTGTCCATGTTCATTTTAAGACCCACCTGTTGGGAGACTCGATTGAGGTCTTCGAGCATAGTGCTAAGGTCTTCCAGCGATTCTGCCAAGACTACAATATCGTCGGCAAACCGAAGGTGAGTGATATACTCGCCGTTGATGTTGATGCCGAATCCTTTCCACTGCAAGAGCTTGAAGGCATTTTCCAGCGCGGCAGTGAACAGTTTCGGAGATATGACATCTCCCTGTCTCACGCCTCTCTGTAGTGGAATAGCCTTCGTACTCTGATCTTGTACTCGGACCGACATGGTGGCGTTGTTGTATATACACTTCAACACTTCGATGTACCGATAGTCGATATGGCACCGCTGGAGAGACTGTAGCACAGCCCAAGTCTCGATCGAATCAAAGGCTTTCTCATAGTCCACAAACGCTAAACAAAGCGGCAAGTTATATTCCTCGGTTTTTTGTATAACTTGCCGAAGCGTATGGATATGGTCTATGGTACTAAAGCCTTTTCGGAAACCGGCTTGTTCGGGAGGCTGGAAGTCATCAAACCTGCGTTCGAGACGATTTGTGATGACCCTCGAAAACAACTTATAGACATGGCTCAGGAGCGAGATGGGCCTGTAATTCTTCAGCAAAGTGTTATCACCTTTTTTGAAGAACAGTACCACCACGCTCCTGCTCCATGCCTCTGGCGTTGAGCCCTCGAGGAGAACGGAATTGAAGAGCCTCTGAAGGACTTTCAGTATCGGCGTTCCGCCCGCTTTCAGAAGCTCTGAAGTTATTCCGTCCTCGCCCGGCGCCTTGTTGTTTTTAAGTTGCTTCAGGGCCATCTCAATCTCACACAGGCTGATGTCCGGGATATCATCGCTAAAGTGTCGGATCAACTCGGCTCTCGGGTCTTCGGCCGAGCTAACAGCAGGTTTGGCAACCGAGGTGTAAAGCTGTCCGTAGAACCTCTCGATCTCCCTTAATACCTCTGCCCTCGTCGATACTACGCGGCCGTCTTCCGTCTTCAGCCTAGACAACTGGCTTTGCCCAATAGACAAGTCTCTTGCAAACACTTTGGAGCCTCCGTTCCGCTCGATTGTCTCCTTAATGCTCACAGTATTGTGAGCACGGACATCGTGTCGCAAGGACTTCCAGATCTGTCTATTGAGCCGCCGATATGCTTCGGCGTCAACGGAAGACTGCAGCGCTAAAGATCGACGTTCGGCCATGAGGTCAAGAGTGTGGATCGAGAGTTTTTGTGGTCTATCTCTACGGCGAGGTCTAAAATACTTAGATCCCACCGTATGGACAGCTTCTACCAAACCGCTGTTTAGCTCGTCCACTGCAAGGTTTTCTACTAGACAATCAAAGCGATTTGTCAGCTCGAGTTGAAAGCTCTCGGGGTTTTGGATATGGGCGCGAGTAGGTCGGAGCGTAGATTTCATCAAGCGACGCCTTTCCGATTGGACATTGATATTCAGGGTGCCCCTAACCATTCGGTGATCACTGCCGGTTTTCACCCTGTTGATCACAGAGACATCTCTGAATATCCGTCTATTCGTCGTCAAGATGAAATCTATCTCGTTTCTCGTAGAACCGTCAGGACTCAGCCAGGTCCATTTCCTGTGAGGCGGCTTCTGGAAGAAAGAGTTCATCGCAAAGAGTCCCTCTTTCTCCAGAAAGTCGGCCAGCCTCTGACCCCTGGGGTTCCGTTGCCCATGTCCAAATTGCCCCACTTTCAACTCTGCATCGCTTCTCTTGCCCAACTTTGCGTTGAAGTCCCCCATAACAACATTGAAGTAGGTTTTGGAAGTATGTATGGCCCGACTTATGTCCTCATGAAATATTAATGCTAAACTAAATGCAAGACGGGTAAGCGTATAATGACGTTGTTTCTTTATTTTTTTTCTTTATCAGCCCATATACGTCCCACTGCAGGGCACGGGCCTCCTCTACAATCGAGAGTACGATTGAGAGTGGTTAGGCCATATAGGCCATATAGTCCAACGTTGTTTAGTTAGAGTTAAAATCAGTCTTTGCAACGGAGTATTTTTAATAGACGATTTACGATAATTTATAGTCTTTCCTTGTCATTTTCCCTAGGTCTATAATTTT
The DNA here is from genome assembly GCA_023078785.2 of Hyles euphorbiae. Taxonomy (NCBI): domain Eukaryota; kingdom Metazoa; phylum Arthropoda; class Insecta; order Lepidoptera; family Sphingidae; genus Hyles; species Hyles euphorbiae. Next base: position 5,400,441 of record CM041045.1, read on the forward strand.
TATTTCTAACTCACATCGATTGTGAAGCAACGATTTATTAGCTATAGGATATACCGCTTGTCGAATAATTTATTACATGACGAGCCACTATCACGCACTAATAAAAAGAAATCAAAAATTACGTATCAACATTATCTCAAATCCAGTGAAAAATAAATTCGAACTAAATTTTCGCAGCCAAACGACTCAGTAGGAAAGCGTATTGAAAACATCGGTGTTTAGCTGTAGATTGTCGAGCGATTCCCATGGTGCGTGTCTGTCTATCGTTCGCATCGGATTTTACGATTCCTCTATGTTTACACAATATGGCTGTTTTATGAGCAGATGCCGATACAGCGGTATTGCCCAATAAAGATGGTTGATTTCTCAGAACTATTATTTTTCGTTCAGTTTTTTTTAGTACTTTACTGAGTTATAAAGAAAACGGTTGTGATGTGTGTGGTAGATTTAATGGACTGAATTAGGTATTGTGATGAAGGACAGTTTTAGATGGATTGAGGGATAAAGTGAGGTGAATAGAAGAAAAAATAATTTAATATTTTGCAATATTGAAAATACATAAATAGAAACATAATAGGCAGAATAAATAAATATTTTTCTAAAATGTTTTATAACAGGCAGGCTACTGTAATTTAATATCGAAAATTGATATAAAATACATACATAAATGGTCCTGAAATTACGCTAAAATCAAGCCTTTAGCCTTGTTTATGAGGAACTATAAGACTTTTCGGTCTAATAAACACCCAGACCCAAAACAAATACGTGTGGTTCACACAAACATTTGTATGGGTGCGAGAATCGAACTAGCGGCCTCTCGTTTCACAGCGGGTGTCTAACCAACTGCGCTAAAGAGGCATTATAATAAATACGAATTTTAAAGATCAGAACAAAATAACAATATATCACTTTGATACGAATACCATCGGTGACAAAATTTGAGTAGAACATCTCAATACTACTGTTATATCATGTTGCACTGACTTCGACTGTATATAATATGTAAGGAAGACAAGGCAAAGCATGGCACATTGAGTTCACACCTATCTTGCGATCGCCAGCTAATGTTACGTTACATATATTTTTTTTAAATTTTCTAATAATGAAATCATTCGTCCATACAGAAGTTACATTGTATGTCGACAATTTTGTCTTCTTAATTAGTTCTCGCCACCCGAATTTAGTGGAAATATTTAAAAAGAACCCCTAGAAGGGATCTGAACATTCTTTCCTTATTTGTAAGGCACGTTAAAAACCTTATGGAAATTAATTCTCGATATAATTAGCAAATTTACAGTGGAAAACAATTTTTGGAACAACTCAAATGTTTCATTAAGGCGTAAACTGTTATAAATAGCTTCCAATTTAATAATTTTACGCAAATTGGCAATGGTAATTGATTGTATGAAAGTTCTAGCATTAGTGTAATTCATCTTAACTTTAATAATATTTGGTAATGCATTGTAGAAACTTTAGCGACAGCCTCCGTGGCACAGTTAGTTAAATGCCTGTGAAACGAGAGGCCGCGGGTTCGATTCCCGTAATATTTGTGCGGTCCACAAATATTTAATTTGGGTCTGAGAGTTAGTAAGACCGAAAAGTCTTTCGTAGTTCCTGATACCCACGACACAAGACCCGATCTTAGTGTGATATGGGGTCAGGACTATGTATATGTGTGTGTGTTATTCATTTATGTATTTAAAATAATTTCTAGGGCTTATTCTTTTTAAATTCATAACGTAATTTTGCGATGCTTATTAAAATATGCACGGCGTAGCGTAACATTAATTAACTTGGACACGATAAAAAATACAAATGAATAATTTCACACAAACTATATCACCCAGAAATGTATTATAAAAAGTGTTTTGTGAAAAAATATCCAGTGGGTACCTTTGCTTTATTTATATTTATTGCTGATGTAAAAATCTGTACGTGTTGTTAATTAATGTTACTATGGCTCATATACAAGTACTCTAATGTCTTTATGACAGCATCTTTGGCGCAGTTGGTAAGACACTGACTGTGAAACGAAAGGCCGCGGGTTCGATACCCGCACCGTGACATTGTGAGGCCTCTCAGTATTTGTGTCGGGTCTGGGTGAGTGTAACCGAAAACTTTGTCCTATTTTGTTAGTATGGGGTCAGGACTATGTGTGTGACTGTTTGTTGTTATTTATTCAAAATAATTTCTAGAGCTTATACTTTTTCAGCGGCATTCAAAACGTAATTTTGCGATGCTTATAAGAATATGCACGGCGTAGCATAACATTGATTAATTTCAACACGTTGTGTGCCAGTTAAAAGGACATTGTAACCAGAGTGACTACTGGACATATTGAAAATTAACATCTATCTCAGGATGACGTGCGCAGTGTAAAGCCAAGCATTGCTTTGTTATGTATGATGTTGGTTGTGCTACAGCGCATGAACGGTCATATCGCTTACCATCAAGTAAAAGGCATGTCCCTCTCTTAATGTTACTACGGCTCTTCTACGAGTACTTCTGTGTCTATAACAAAAATGTATTATTATTGGAAAGGTTCCAAAATCCTTAATATAAATTCGAAAAACGAACAGAAAAACTGTATTTTAATTACACTTTTACAAGAGATTAATTTATTATGAACCAGCTTTGTTCGCTAATTAACGGAATATTCCATAGTCGAAAATTCCCTTAAATATTTTTTTTACAAATCAGCGGAGTAAGAAGTACCGTTGATTAAATGTTTGGACTCATTAAACGCTTCTTAGGGAAGATAAATAGGCGGAAACACCCTTTATAAATAAGCCTGATTTTTTTGAAAATTTGAAATTAGTTTAGTAACATAATTTTACTTTGGGTTCATAGAAAAATCTTTTACTTTTATTTGAATAGGTATAAAAATATTGGCAGAATCTTTTGCTTTTAGTAAAATACTGTTACCCTGTTGAGACGTTCAGAACTCGCGACAGGAAACTGGCCTCTTCTACAATCGAGAGTAAGATTGAGAGCGGTTAGACCCTTTCTAATTAATAATTAAGTATAGTCATATTTGTTAATGTAATATTGCGCTAACAATTAATATTTTTCTTTCTTTTCTTTTTTTCAATAATAATGATAGTACAATAGGTACCGTTACCCCTCCATCTTTATCACAACTATTATGACCTTTCATAAGAATTTGATAAGAATTTTCACAATAAACCTGTATTTAACCTATCAATAGCAAAAGAGCAGACATGCTTATTAATTTTTATAGTATTCATTGTTGCAGACGGTCGTGGAGGCGTGCCAGAAGAAGCGGCAGTGCAAGTTCCACACCAACCCGAAAGCGTTTGGGGTCGACCCGTGCCCCGGCTCCAGACGTTTCGTCGAAGTAGCGTATAAATGTCGCCCGTGTAAGTTTAAAACTTCTTCGGCCTTCTATAACTCAGTTTTAAGTGAAACGGTCGTGAATCAGCTTTCCTTTGACTTTTAGTTTGTTGTAACTGGAATTTGGAATTTTGCTTAACCCTGCAGCTCTTTTGGCTTTTGCTAAGTATTTTTGGTTTAGAAAGTGAAGTGATGTTGAGAAAATTACGAATCAGATCGATTAGAGACTGAAGACGGACAATAACCTCTCGCCGTTGAACACTTTTATGCCTATTAGTTTAATAATTTTTTTTACACTTTTCATAAAGAACTTCAGGTTATAGAAAGAAGGTCAACGTTTTTAAGTAATTAAAGTAAAAGGGTTTTTGTGTCGAATTTCACTATCGTAAGAACATCAAATACCAAAACTGTGAGAAATTTGCTTTGACATTAGGCTTATGAATGAAATCCCTCATTTTTAAATCATTCTAACGTCAACAGAGTTCTGAAATCATAAAAACAAAATAACATTATTCTCAGCTTAAAGCACTTAAAAAAATATCGCACCCGTCAAAGAGGAGTCTACTGTTTTATAAACAAGAATTTCACTTTGTAATGTAAAGTGAAAACTCAAAAAGGACTTGTACAAAAAATATTTGTCTCAAATCTGGCTGTTACTAAATTGTAGGTTGTAATTTTCGTTTGCTTTCAGCTGGGTGGCCCAAAAAGATTCTTATTAGAAAGTCGATGTCTGTGTGTCAATATTATTTTTCTCGGAAAATAGATACGCGCTCGGAATGGCTATTGAAGTTGATCGTGTCTATTGAAATATAAAACAATATTTCTTCTGGAAGTTTTCTTGGAGTTAGAACTTAATTATTTTTATAACTAACATCATTTTTGTCGTCCTCCTTCACAGCCAGTACATTGATTATTAGTTCAAATAATACAGCCTCTATCAAAGATCTTCAGTACTACATTCTACTGATGAGATTATGAGAATAATGAAATATTTTAGTATGTACTAACTTAGCGATCATTGTTTTTCGTATTATTGAGGCCGCCTTCCATCGTAAGTTTTAGTTATAATATATTTGTTACACTGTATAATATACATACATAGAATCGAGATAACCTCACTGTGAACTCTGGGTTCTTTCAATTCAAGTTTCTATTTACTTATTACTTTAAGTTCGAAAGTGGTTTTGTGTGTATTTAATTAAAATTTACTGAATCAATACTATCAGTACCGCTTATTGCGACATTTGTTTTATTATAGAATCTCGTTAGTTTTCTTTCTGAAATCGTAGTGAAAATTAGTTTAATTAATGTTTCACATTTTCACAAATGAATAGACGAGGTTGTGTTTCTGGGTTAAACTCAATTTATTTAGTTGCGGAGAAATAGAAATTTTATAGAAATTGCGTCGTCTAATATAAGTTTTTAAAATCCGCGCTAGTACTGTTTTTAGAATCGTGAATAGAAGCTTATAAATCATAGAAGAATATTAATGTAAGTCACGAAAACAATTTAAATTCCCATTACAACGAGAAGAAAAACTTAAATTCGCAGCAAATCTATACTAATATTATAAAGCTGCAGAGTTTGTTTGTTTGTTTGAACGCGCTAATCTCTGGAACTACTGGTCCGATTTGAATGATTCTTTCAGTGTTGGGTAGTCCATTTATCGAGGAAGGCTATAAGCTATATATCATCACGCTATGACCTATAGGAGGAAAGCAGTAGTGATATTTCTAGCAAATACGAGAAAAATTTGTTCGTTTTTCGTGGTTGGATTGGTCGATATTCTAAACTGATAGTCAGAATTAAACATTTTGACCGCCATTTTAAAACGTGTATGCACCCTGGCGGAGCCGGGCCCGACCGCTAGTTGTTCGATAAATACGGTTGAGTTCATTGCCAAGTAAGAAATAACCACAATAATAAGGTTATATTGTGGGTTATATCGACCAATTGAAATACTACTGTTTAAATTCGCAGACGGCTAGCCGCAATCTCTTGAATGTCGGATGTTTTGCCCATCGAGACTATTGTCTAGTCTATAGCAGCTTTGTCATTATAATAACTTATTTGCTGACCTATATTCAGGGTTTTGATTTGCATTTTATGATTTTTGTACCTTACTAATATATTTATTTGTTTCTTTATTGCTATGAATGGCGAGGCAAGTGTGCTGTTCACGTGATGGTAAGCGATACGACCGCTCATGGCCAGTAGCAAAACCAAACAATACCTTAAATTACAAAACAAAGCTTGGCATTCCACTGCGCTCGCCATCCTGAGACATAAGATGTTAAGTCTCAATATGTCCAGTAGTTACTCTGGCTACAATGTCTTTCACAGCGAAACAAATCAGTGCATTTACACTGTTGTTTGGAAGGAGAAATATACATTGTGGTGGTACCTACCCAGGCGGCCTCTCATGAGAGACCTACGCCCGCCTACAAGAACGGACGACCTGGCTAAGGTTGCAGGAAGTCGCTGGATGCAGGCCGCTTCCAACAGGTCGATGTGGAGATCCTTTTGTTTGATCCTTTTGTTGGTCCTGGTTGAGGTCTATGTTCAGCAGTGGACTACCTGGGCTGAGATGATGAATTAAGATTTGATGAGTGAATTTATTAATCAATTCAACAGATGAATTCCGAAGCAAAGTTGGTTGTGAGAATGACGTGCTGCACCTTAGCTGTAACCCTCACTCCAGAGTAGCGATCTACTCCGCGCAGTATGGCCGTACCGAGTATGACTCCATACAGTGCCCGCAGCCACGAGGAATGAAAGAAGAAAGTAAGTTAATAATTGTACTGTACTACTGCATGTGTTTTACCATAAAGCTCCTGCTTAAGACTGCCTTGGTGGCATAGTTGTACTAGAGTACGGTTATAAAGCTGAGGTCTCAGGTTCGAATCCCGGGTCCGGCAAAGTAGTATTAGATTTTTCAATTAAATATTATTAGTGAGATAAAGGCTCATCGTTTGCGCTGGCTTAGCCATCTCGAGCGGATGGGAGAGGATCGGAAAGTAAAGGAAGCATACTTGGATCGATCAACCGGTCGACGGCCGGTGGGTCGGCCCAGTTATCGCTGGAGCGATTCCGTGGAAGGTGACCTACGCCAACTTCGAATCAGTAATTGGCGAGAGGTGGCGGAGAATAGAGATAGGTGGAAAGCTCTCATTTCGGAGGCCAAGATCTACTTCGGGTCGCTGAGCCAGTGGAGTTAGTTAGTTAGATTCATTGTGGTTAAAACAATGCTAATATCTACGAATTTCATGAACTTATAGTCAGGCATAATTGTCACACCTGCGTCCCATAGGGGTAAGCAGATACTATAAATTGCCACTTTGCTCGATCCTGATATATTACTTTCGCTTCATTTAATTTCAACAACCTCTTCTTACATACAGAGTACTATTGACCAAGTTAATTAATATGCACCCATCAGCCCTCACTTAGGATTTCTGCTTTTTTAATCATAAAAATTTGCAGAATAATTGCGGGTGATACCTTGCTATAATGAAACATTGTTCCAGCATGTCTGGAGCCGTATGCCACTGAGACGGCGATGCGAGAGTGCCACGGCAAGCGGCGCTGCGTGCTGTCAGCTGACAGTAACATGTTCGGAAAGCCTTGCCGTCCGGGCAGCCGAACCTACCTTAAAGTCGTTTATACTTGCGGTAAGTGCATACCTTAGTACCTACTGCTTGGTTAGGGTAACATAATTGGTATTTGTTGTTGGTTACAGCTAAGTACTGCATGTCTAATTTAGTGTTATATTTAAGATTCTTTTGGGATCTAGGCGTGAATAGATAATGAATCCCAGGATACTGGCTATCATTAGAAATAGATTCTTTTGTTTTGGTCGTTGTGAAAAATAATCTAATTTTAAATATTATAAGCATTAAAAATTACAACACAAAGTTGTCCAATCAATTGTATGATAATTTTATTCTATTTATTCGGGAAACTTGTTTCATTGGTGACCTTATAACTTCATATGCACAATAAACAGGTGTTTTGCTATCAACGTAAAAAAATACATAAAAAACGGTAAACAAGATATACTGCAAAAAATAAGGGTTTAAAGCGTATGTTTGTTGGAAAAAGAGTTGTGGTCTATACCAAATATTTGAAGGGTTTTTTCGTTACAAATTCCTTGTGATTTATGTTTTAACTGGCAAACGATGCTCTGTAAACGACCATTTGTAAAGGCTATCTATATTTGGTGGTAATAAATATCCTGAAATTCTGTAAACTCTTTCCTGAAATGCTTTCCATACTTTATTTTAGTTCGTTTTCTGGACGGAATAGCCGGAATAGGACGGAATTCAGTAAATGTGCAATTATGAATATCAGTTTAGTGCTTCATCTCTTCAACACCCAAAGATAGACTGTAAGAGAATAACTCAGGCAATCAGTCCGCCTGTATACGTGTCAGTGTATGAAGCTAAAAATAAATAAACAAATGGTACTTGAAAACTTTGTGGAGAGTATATCGGCAGCAGCGAACTTTATGGAGTAAGATGGCATATATTTGGTTGATAGCGGAATTAAAATATTAATAAATTTCTGGACGGAATAGCCATAGCGATCAGCAATAGATTGTAATCTCTATCATCTATTATATAATCTGCCCGGTGGCAATAAACAGAAATGTAATTAAAAACGTGATCCCCTTCCACGTAGACTTCATTCTGTGTCCTAGCGACTCTGATATTACTAAAATGAATTCTATCAACCGAGTTAGGAGAAACTGAGCTATTTCTGTACATTTAAATCGAAGAACTCAGGAATTACCGTCGACAAACGTCAATTCTTCGTTTCTCACAATAGCAAGACGTTTTGTTAATTCTGTAGTATTTGCTGAATTATTTAAATAAAGCCTGTTTATTCAGTTTAAAATGTATTTCAATTACTTATTTGACCTTGCCGAAATCCTCGCGTAGCCCCTTTCGATGATAAAGTAAGATACAGCGCCAGATATTAAGCGGAGCTGTATAGAAAGAGATAGGCATCATTTATAGACCAAGCCGCAACCGAGCGCTACCTTTTCATATTTATGAGCTTCTGCCGGCATTATTTCATTTGAAAATCCCCATTTAATAAACTGTTATTGCGTTCGTAAGTTATTAAATAATTTGTTAAGTAAATAAGCTTACTATTTTGAATTTCATTAGGAAACAATCCGATTTTGAACATAACCAATATTATTAGCACAAAATCTTCCCTACAGATTTTTTAGTAAGCTTGTATTTCTTCACGGATCACTCCATAAGTCTGCCGAGTTTTATTTTGCTGTTTTTCGTTCTTTCATGTTGTTTTCTTTGCAATTTTCCTTGTCGAACATTTATTGAATGTCAGTCATTAAAATGTTTTGTTTACGGCTCGGAAGTTAGACACAATTTTTTACGGAATTGTTTATTGTTTTTATCCTCATTTATACAATAACTTTGCTAATTATGATAATGTTTTGTAATGTTTTTTACTTATTATTTATTTAGCTTTAAAACAAATTGGTAATATTGCTGGAAAAAATATAGTACTAGCCCTGTTATCTCGGTTGTTGGAAGGTCTGCTGGGTAAATTATTATCTTCCTCAAAGCATAACCTCGGCAGTCTTAAACGTTGAATTTTTGTTAGGAACACTGCCTGATTTTCGTACGGCTATTTTGAGACCTAGACACATGGAAGAGAAGAAGTAATTCAGGAAAACTCCTGACTTACTTGTATTACTGGCATCTTTATCTTCTGCTGCTACAGTAATGTATTCAGCGTTTTGTTACTACTAGTTCCAAATCTCTTGACCAAAACTAAGATTACCAGTATATAGCCTTCCAACGAGAGTTCTTCGGAATTATCAGCCATCAGTACCTTCAATGCCGCCCTGTGCCAAATTAATCAGTCAACGTACCACGTACGGCTATTTCTTTATGATTTTTTTTTAAAACTCAGCCATACATTTATTCCTACATCATAAATTGAAGTTTGTAAAGAGGTTATACAAAAATAAGTACCCTTGAAAGTTGAATGTAACGATGAAATAACACAATTTTAGCTGTGATGCTCCCATTTTCGCAGTTTAATAAGACCTCTCTCGCCCGGGCATCTATAAAATATCCCATAAATGTGGATAAAACGTTTAGGTGTGTGTGTTTGTAAGATTGAACTAACGTTCAATGGATAAAAGTACGTTGTATTGGACGAAGCGTTAAAAAGATTACCTCTACGTTTTTTCATATCTGAATTTGACATATTGATTAAGTAAATGTGGAATAATTAATATCTGTTTATGTATACAATATTTATCCTATGTATTTTTATGTACATTATAAATATCAGTTTAGTGCTTCATCTCTTCATCATCCTAAAATAGACTACAGGAGAATGTCCCAGGCATCCAGTCCGCCTGTATACTTGTCAGTATATGAAGCTAAGTATATATACAAATGGTATTTGAAATCTTTGTGGAAAGTATATCGTCAACAGCGATCTTTATGGAGTAAGATATATTCGGCTTATAGCGGAATTAAAATATTAAATATCCTTGTTATATATAATTTGTAAGATTTTCTATATTGGGCATCTTACGAAAGGTTTTGTGAAAATCTCGTATCTATCTTACCGTCCGTCCACCCACATGTTCAATAGGCGACATAATAAAGGTCGTAGCAGCTTGTTATATTCAGGCTGGATCCAACAGGTTGCTATGGAAATTCCTAGGAGGAGCTTAAATTGAACAATGGACTTCTTGTTGCTAAAGACTATAGAATAGTATTTTATTTTATTTGGGAACATACAGTGTTACAAAGTATAATCCAGAACAAAAACAAAGCACCTATTATATGTATATACATTATTACATGCTTTATAATAAATATAAAATTACCTTTATTTGTTTTTATAGCAAATATTAAGAAATTTAGATCTTGTTTGTCCCTTAACCAAACACCATCAGCTAATTTTAAATGTATTGGATTGACTACTATGTTTTGGCAAACGACCCGATAACTATTTTAAACGATGATATCTAGTTAAGACTAGTTCTAATTTTAATCTCGACAAAAGCTATATTATGTTGGATTTTACTCGTTTAGTTTCGCAGAATCTATTGATAAAGTGATGTTAGATAATAAAATACTAGAAATTATTCTAAGCTTAGATGGGAAGCTTGCCCGAACTGCGAAAATACAATACTTGGAATTGAAAATT